>PVJS01058018.1:0-11894 GCA_004027185.1 Glis glis
TTCAGCATCTATTGAAATGATCATGTGATTTTTGTCTTTAGTTCTGTTTATGTGATGGATTACATGGATTGTTTTTCGTATGTTGAACCAGCCTTGCATCCCTGGGATGAACCCGACTTGGTCATGATGTATGATTTTCGTGATGTGGTTTTGAATGCGCGTTGCTAGTATTTTGTTTAGAAGTTTTGCGTCTAAGTTCTAGTCCACAGCTTAGACCACAGTGCCAGTAAATCTATCCAGCACCTCCACATTGCGCTTCCTTACAATTCTCACTGCTTTTGAGAGCACCCTTAGGTTGAACTTTCCACACTCTTTTACAAGTAAAATCACTTCTTTAAGGGAGGGATTGGAGCTCCTGTGTGGAGAATGCGACTGCCAGAAGCAGGTTAGTGTTTGCCTAGGAAAGGTCTAAGGGTCATGGAAAGCCATGGTTGGACTGATGAGCTGGCTGGAAGCAGCCCGTTCCTCCAAGGGTCTCTTGCAGGCACTTATTCCCAAATATCCCACTTATCAAACATTGTCTCAAGGATCTTCTGCACATCCTCTGTGGTTTTACTCTGTACAATTGTTCTGTGGCCAGCCAAGGTAAACACTTACCTCTAGCCCTCGCTGCACGTATACTAAATTTTACCTCTCAAGCACTGCACATATGCAGGAACAACCATACCTCAACCTCCCTCCTAAAGAATGAATAAAAGCTGTGGACCAGTGTCCAGGGGGACCTTCACCAGAGAGTGAGGTCGCCTGGCCTGCCCCTTTCAAATCTGCTCTGGGTCTGCATCGTTCTTTTCCCCTCAAGTGTGCCGCGGGACGGTAACTGACACTCTCGGTTCTATAGCCTGCTTCTCACTTCTCTGCTCTATTTCTGTGGAACTTAAACTCTGCAATAGACAGCTGGGGCTTAGATGAAAAATGCTTCTGCCTACCTTTTCCAAGGGAGATCACCATCCAAACTGGGGGCTAGATCTGTGTTTTGTACTGTACCACTCTAGAGTCTCCATTTCATTGAACCAAGAAAGGGGATGGAGGGAGCAAGTATCTATCCGAGTCCACAGACACTCCAACTTTTTGTCAAATTTTAGTAAGTTTTATTGAGCAACTGTCTCATCCTTTGTATACTTGTAGAGCCATTTCTAGGGACTTTACATGGGTTATTTTTTATTTTAAAAATTTTCACCAGTTTCACTGAAAAGCAAGAGCATAAAGCTCTTTCTACTCTCCTGCCATGGCACATTAATCTTAAATTTGTCTCATTCTCCATATTTATTTTACCAAAAGACCCATGTCTTAGGGATTATCCTGTCTTAGTGCATCCCAATGATGAAATACTATAATTTCCTATTTGTCTATGTTTTAATGATATGTGATTCCTTAAAGGTCTAAAAGTGGGAAAAAGTTGAACAAAGAAGTTTTACTCACCCAAATACATCAAAATACCCAATGCCTGAAAAAGAGCCATCATTGAAAGCCATGATAATAACTGATTTATATAGAAATTAAAGTTGTGGAAGCCATGGAAGTTTCAAGAAAGTTTATGGGTTAGGTACATTGGAAACATTAGCTATGACATTCTTTTGATAAGAACTAATGGGGGATACATGGAGACCTGAGGACTTTCATTCAAGCCAAGAGACCAGCAACAAAAAGCATTTTCAAAATTTCCAAAGTTGGTTGAGCTATATTCTCCTAATGGGAAGAGAAAATGAAGTATCATGGGAGTACTACACTTTTAGAATTTAAATCAATTTTCCTGTTATGTCAAGGTCATTTTGAATGTCATCTTCTGAGATAACACTACTGTGTGATGGGAAACACACCTAAACCTTTGTTCATGTTTGTAAGATTTTCAACCTCACTATGTTGTATAATTATAATGCACCAGTAAAATAAAATAATAACAATAAAATAATAACTATCAAATATTTTCTATGTCTGATATAGATCTGAGTGGCTAGGCAAGCTATTTGGAAATAAAACTAGCTACTTTATGTTACTAATACCCTATTTAGAAAGTTAGTACACTAAATAAATTACTCAAGGGCAGTATGTAATACTTTATAAGTAGCAACATTTAATCATTCTTAACTGGGCCTACTAAGTTAATTTTCTTCTCCAAGTACAAAATAAATCCTGTAGAAATATAGTTCTTCTAAAAATAGAAAATCAACTAGAGAGAAATAAAACTACTACTATCATGTTGATTAATGTTGTGTTATGTTTTCATTGTCAATATTGTGTTTTAATATGTAGCTTTTGCAAAAGGAATGATGTTCTTCCTGAACAGAAATGGTGATGCATTAATATCAGTTATTTTGCTTTACCAAATTATAATTGCATTGCTTCAGAATTGATAGGGTTTGCGAGGGGAAATGCATTTGTTCATTTGTGACCACTTATTGACTTGATATTTTTTCTCCATGGAATATAAGAATACCAAACTTTTTTTTAAATAAAGAGTTACTATTTTGACCTGAAACATTTTGACAAGGACATATTAGAGTTAAGTACAATATGCAGCATATACTCAGATATCTGGGATAGATCTCATATCAAGAAATGACATTTGCAGGAGGTACTGCAAATTAGGTGTTGAAAATGTCACTATCCCTTCAATTAGACTCAGGATTTTACAACTTTCTACATAAACTTAAACATCATGTTTTCAATGCCATTAATAACATCTTATATTTCAACTTAACCTTTAGCAACCAATGAAAGGAAAATATATAATAAACAGATTGTGAAGGAGATGAATTTTCCAAGCAGAATTCTCTATAGAATGATGGTGTATGAAATCTAATTATCCGTATTGTACCTGGCGAAAAGAATGAAGCTACAATTTGATGGCTGCAATGTGCTTTTATTGTTGTTTTATTTTTTTCTCCCATAACATCAATGGTATATGAATCCAATTCCATTCCCTTAAAATTATAGTTCAATAGAAAAAAAGAAACAATCATATATCTCTAATATTGGATTGTGGATAACAGGAATACAATTTTTTCTCTTACTTTTAGAGTTCAGGATTTGACAGTATATATAGTTTTTCATTTGTATAAATTTGTTACTAAGCTAAAATTGTAATATTCTGTGCCCCTCCAATTTCATATTTTCTTAAAAACAAGTATTACTAATGTTGTATCACAGTAATGAATACAAATCAGTTTTAAGTACTGTGGTATCTTTATAGTTAACAAATAGAAATTTTAAGTATAGTTATATGGGGAAAACATCCTAACTCATGAAAACAATTCAATTTACTTAAGGTAGATTAATTTAGCTAGTAAAGTAGAAAAGTTCTATTTGTTCATTAAATGTGATTTAGGCAAGTGCAAATACTTTTTTATTCTATTTATTTATTTATTTATTTATTTATTTATTTATTTTTGTGGTACTGGGGATTGAGCCCAGAGGCATTCTACCTCTGAGTTACACCCCCCCAACCTTTTTATTTATTGATTGTGAAACAGGGTCTTGCTAGATTGCTGAGAGTCTCACTAGTTGCTGAGGCTGTCCTTGAACCTGAGATCCTTCTGTCTTAGCCTCCCAAGTACTTGGGATTATAGGATGCACCAGCACACATGGCTTGACGTTCTCTTTTAAATAGCATGTCCTCCTTATTATTAGAAGTTGTCATTTTTGTACTTTATTGTACTTTATTTATTTGTGGTACTGGGAACACAGGCAGTCTACCTCTGAGCTGCACACACAGTTGTATGTTTTTTTTTTATATTGAAACAGAGACTCTCTATGTTTCTGAGGACCTCACTAACTTGCTGAGGTTGGCCTTGAACTTTTGATCCTCCTGTCTCAGCCTAACTACTGGCTTACTGGCTTGTTACCACCATGACTAGATAAAGTTGTCATTTTTAATCACTGTACAAGATAGAAGTATTTAAAAGGTTTATACAAGCTGGACATGGTAGTGCACAACTGTAACTCCAGTACTTGGGAAGCTGAGAGAGGAGGATCACAGGTTCAAGGACAACCTCAGCAACTTAGCTAGACCCTGTTTCCAAATAAAAAATAAAATAAGGCTGGGGGGTGTGGCTCAGAGGTAGAATGCCCCTGGGTTCAATCCCTAGTAACACACACACACAGACACACATACACACACACACACACACACGCACACAAACATGGTTTATACAAAATACTAACAAACAAAAATAGGCAGAGGTAGAAAAATTAATACACATATTATAATATAAGCCTTTATTATAATATTAATCATATTATATAATCATAATTATATTTATTACATCAAATTTCTCTTAAAACATTGGAGGGAAATTTTTACCTTCATTTTAAAATAAGAATATTAAAGCACAAGTATTGGAATTATTTTATCCGGTGTCATAAGTTGGTATACACAGGGGCCAATATAGAAACCCAAGGGACCAGAATTTATATCTTCCTTTAACTACTCTTCATTGACGCCCATGGGAATTTAGGGCAGAGTCTAAGCATTGATTTTTATGCATCATCCATCTTGCTATAACAACTCCAAGACACAGTAAATTAATTTGCCAGTCTTCATGACATTCGGCTGAAATTTCTTTAACAGGCCTAAGTATTTTGATCATTTAAACTAAGTCATCTATTTTTCTAGAGAACTAAAATATTAAAATCATATTATTCTTTGAGTTGCCTATATTATCCTTTGATGAAAAATGGAATAATAATGTACTATTTAACATATTTTCCTGTATTATTATAAGATAAATTTTGGTCATTCCTCATTCTTATTCAAGTATTCTATTGTGAACAAGGAATAGAATAGTTCAGTACTTTTTAAATCATCGAGGTAAGTCTGAAACTTTTATTCACCTTATTTTGCAGGAAATACAGTGCAATGAAAGATGATATGACCCAGAATCTTCTTCCAAAGAAGAAAAGAAGCAAAAGGAAATGTGGGGAAGTAATGTATATAGAACATACTACGCAGTTGAGCTTAAACTTTCCACCTGTTGCTTGCCAGGTTAATAATCCATGCACCCATTGTGTGTGTGTGTGTGTGTGTGTGTGTGTGTGTGTGTGTGTGTGTGTGTTTTCCCTTGATAGGTGATTGTTGCTGAAAGTACTTAGGCTGGTGGTTAATTTTTAAATTTACTAATGAACTGTTCAAAAAGTCAAAGCAAAAAAAAAAGTTAAAGCAAAAAGAAACATACAAGTATTTTGCTTTAATATTTTGAGGCACTAATAATGTGCTTCTGTTGTTTTTTATGCATGAAGAATGAAAGTTGATCAAGTAGAATAAATTTTTATTATACAGAATATGAGTAAGCTGTGATGGCTTAGGGAAGTTTGGGGTGGCTCAGAAATCTCACAGTCCCAAGAACCTGACAGTTTGAAATATTTTAAGAGTTAATATAAAATATGCAATGATAAATTTGCAAAATTCCAAGATGAATATGCAAAATTCAGGCATCTTTTACAGGATATGAACTTTTTTTCTTGCAAGGACTAACTTACAAATTCTTAGTAATTTTAGTTTATTTGTAACAAATTTTGTAAAGAAAAGTTGTAGCCAGTTGTGGTGGTGCATGACTGCAATTCTAGTACTTGGGAAGCTGAGACAGGAGGATCAAAGGTTTAAGGATAGCCTCAGCAAGTAGTGAGACTCTCAGCAACCTAGTGAGATCATTTCAAAATAAAAATAAAATAGGGCTTGGGGTGTAGCTTGGTGGTAGAATGTCCCTGCCCCTGGGTTCAATCCCCAGTACCACACACACACAAAAAAAAAAAACAAAGAAAGTTGTATTTTGTATTTCAACTAAGCAAAAGGAATAAATAACAATGATGAATGTTTGTATGACTACATATCACTATTTACTGATTTGGGTTTTAATTAATGTTGATAAATTTGATAAGAACATTTTAACTCCAATATTTATATTTATTCAACTTGCTTAATATTTGGTTTATTCAGTACAAATTCTATAGTCGATAGTCCCTTTGCTCTTGTTGAAGCTGGAGTTGGGAGAAGGGTACAGTTACCATGTTCTGGCAAGAAGTTTTCAGCTAGTTATAATTAAATGAAGATATTTTCTTACATGGGATCCCCTAAGTGTCTTTCAGAATTTCTGAGAAAGATTTAGGAGTGGAATAAGTGTCAGTGACAATAAATTCTAGCTTCCTTAATACAAATGATTTATACTTCCTTACCCATCACTCTCATATCTGTCATTACTGCTACATTTACTGTCACTAAGATACAAATATTATTGTACTGTAATTTTTCTGTGAAAGTGTTTATGATCAACTATAGTTCAAAAGTGCTTCTTCTTCAAAGAAATTCATAAAAAAGACTTTGACATGTACTCTGGAATAAAGGTCTCTGATAGGATTATACCACTGGGCTGAGTAAGAATTTACAGAATTATAAGGGAAGACTAATGGGATTATAAATTTGCTATCATAACATCAAGCAGAATAAAAATTAATTACATGGGACGCTTGAGGATGAAATAAATTTTATGACATTTTGTTTGAAACATTATTTTTCTATTTATTGGTACATTGTAATCACATCATGATGAGGTTCAGGGTGGTAGAGGCATACATGCAATATTATTGATTCTTTGATGTTTAATTTTCCAGATTTAAGAAAACCTTTTCTCCTTTCTTTTAAAATACTTAAAACTTACAGAAATTTGGTAAACTATACCTTCGCAAACAAAAATGAACAATTTTCTTTCTCCCTTTTTTGATCCCTCCATAATTTGGAAAAATGTTAGCATTCTTATTTTCATGGCAATATAGTAATTTCCATCAGTTCAATAACAATTTATACTTCTTGAATTAGGACCCAATTGGAGACATTAGTTGTAGTTCCAAGGTTTTATACAATTCACTCTTTAACTCCTTGAATTCTCAATGTACATTTCAGAAAAGCTTCTACTACCAGGATTATTGATGACCTCCAAGTAATTAATTCTAAAGGCCACAATTTTTTTCTCTTTATTAAATTTACTCTATTATTGCTCTTTCTCCATAAGGGTCCCTTCTTCATCTCCTTTGTGAATTAAATCTCCTTCACAAATAGTCATATCCTACAAGCTTGCTTCTCCCTGAATTCAATTCTCCTTAAAAGGAATTTTCACACTAAATCAGCACAGCCATCCAGTGTTCTCAGCTCTACAGCAAGCGTAGCATCAAAGTGTAAAAGAATGTACCTCACAGATATTTTGTCATATTGATACATGTGCATCTTATCTCAACCGAAAGCAGGCAGATATATTTCAGTCCTGCCCTGGGTTATTGGTCAAATATTTTCTGTCTCTGTTAATAACTTAGAAGCTCAGGTTAAGGTTTTAGCTTGATTCAAGATGTCTGGATCCTTCCCCACTTTATTTTATTTATTTATTTATTTATTTTTTGTGGTACCGGGGATTGAACCCAGGGGCGTTCTACCTCCGCACTACACCCCCGGCCCTATTTTTTATACTTTATTTTGAAATCAGGTCTCACGAAGTTGCGGAGGGCCTGACTAAGGAGAGAGAGAGAGAGAGAGAGAGAGAGAGAGCTGAGGCTGGCTGCGAACCCGGATCCTCCGGTCTCTGCCTCCCAAAGTACTGGGATTACAAGCGTGCGCCACCACGCCCGGCTCCTTCCCCACTTTAAAAGTGAGCACTGAGTAAAATGCCATGGATGAAAGTTGATACTTTGTGATATTCCTAAACTCAAGATGCAAGGGCACAGACATAGTTTTCTATTACATAAACAGTTTTAAGGGGACTCATCTTGCAAAAGGAGAGTCTTGGCCTACTGATATTAAAAGCCCAAACATGCTGGGTGTGGTGGTGCACGCTTGTCATCCCAGTACTTTGGGAGGCGGATACTGGAGGATCCGGTTTGCGGCCAGCCTCAGCTTTCTCTCTCTCTCTCTCTCTCTCTCTCTCTCTCTCTCTCTCTCTACTTAGTGAGGCCCTCCACAACTTCGTGAGACCCGGTTTCAAAATAAAGTATAAAAAATAGGGCCGGGGGTGTAGCATGGAGATAGAACGCCCCTGGGTTCAATCCCTGGTACCGCAAAAAAAAAAAGCCCAAACATTGTCTAGAATAGTCATGAGTGAAATGAATTAGATTCATAAATTCTATAACTAGACCTGATTGGCAACTAAGTGTAAAGAAAATTTTCTACAAATATCACAGAATATTTTTCCACTGTTCCACAACCTTATGGTCCTACACACCTTATAAAGTGGTTGTTAGTTTCATACATTTGTGTACTCACATTACATGCAGTCATTAGTTACTTTATTGATTTGTTTTTTTTATTGTACTGAGGATTGAACCCAGGGACATTTTACCTCTGAGCTACACTATCAGTCTTTTTTATTTATTTATTTATTTATTTATTTATTTATTTATTTTTAGTTAGAAACATGGTCTCACTAAATTGCTGAGGGTCTCACTAAATTGCTGAGGCTGGCCTTGAACCTATGATCCTTCTGTTAACCTCCCAAGTACTGAGATTGCAGGCCTGAGACATCATACCTGACTCATTATTCACTTTAAATTTACATGGCATTCTTATTCTAGTTGTTCCTTAGATAATTATAGGATATGCCTCAATTTCCACTCTCTTTAACTTAAACATTTAAAATATATTGATGTTTTCATCTACAGCTGCAGCAATGGTGAATATCAATCTCCATGTCAAATGTCAAAGTCTTCAAAACCAAGGTAAACATGATTGTGTTTGAAGCTGGCACAAGGGGAATCACTTTCAAGTTCTTAAATGCAGAACGTTCTCCTCTGACAATGACCAGCATGTAAGCAAAGTAAACATAATGCATATTTCATTGTTTGTTCTAACTTTCATAGATGCTATTTGCTAAATTAAATTTATACTCATGCCATATGGCATACTTTCCATAAAATAGACATAAAAGTCATAGGAGTAGGAAGACCACTGTTTACCTTTATTTTGAAATTCCTAAAAGGACTTGTGATATTTTAAATGTGGGAGTATCATAATCCTATAATGTATAGATAGACAGACAACATATATTTCCTTTAGATCTTTACTGCAAGAGCAAGCCTTTACCATTGATGTTAAAATTATGCCTAGAAAGCAATACTTTGTTTTAAAAGCAGATTCTAGTATAGCCTCTCTAACTTTTAACAGACTCTATAAAGTCAGTGAAAAAGGATAAAGCACATAACACAGTCTTTGGTTGAGACAAGACAAGCAATTGAGAGCTCACTGTGCTGTGTGGCCTGGAAGAAGCAAAATTCCTGGGGTGAACGTAGATCATGAGAACCATCTGTTCATCTTCACTGTCTATAGCCCTGTGGGGGAAAAATTTAGCTCTTCTTTTCCAGTATGGATTCTCTATTTTTACATAGTCACAATAATACTTCCTTGCTATCAGAATTCCCTTCAATACATATATGGAGAGAATAGAAGAGCTAGATAATAGCTGGTATAAAAATGATCTGGGGTTTCGCAGAAAAGTGAAGGATGGCATCTAATAATAAAATATTTCACATAAGTACTAAAATTCCCATATTTCAAGTACAAGTGCAGACTGGGAAAAAGAGTTCCAATAGAAAAAAATGGGGATCTTAAAGAGTTACTTTTTTTTTGCAGTACTGGGGATTTAACCCAGGGGCATTCTACCTCTGAGCTATACCCCCAGCCCTATTTTTTATTCTTTATTTTGAAACAGGGTCTCACTAAGTTGCTGAGGGCCTCACTAAGTAGCTGAGGCTGGCCGTAATCTGGATCCTCAAGTCTCAGCCTCCCAAGTACAGGGATTACAAGTGTGTACAACCACATCTGACTAAAGTTTTGGTATTTTTCAACAGACTCATGCAACAGTAGTAGAAGCCATGCTCATTTCAAGTTAGCAGAGTCCAACTAAATTAATTCAAACATTGTGTATTGGGCTGAAAATTTTAGATATTAATAATATTCAAGAAGATGTGGTGGATCAACATACAATAAATGGACAGAGAAGACCCAAGGAAATTATCCACCTGTCTACTATCAGTCACTAAACAAATTAGGATTCTAGGCATTGTGTGATAACTTGACAGAAAGAAAGGAAACCAAACAAGGATACCTTGCAATTCAAGAAAGGGAAATTTATACTAAAACACAAATTGAGAGTAGAGAATTAGTAAAGTATTTCTCAAATTAAACAGAAGAAAGTTCAATAATTTTCTATTATTCTTGATAGTAAGAAAATTAAGGTAGTAGAATGGATTTTATCTTCAAGGAAAAGTCCAGGTCCAGATGGTTTTCCAGTCAAATTTTATAAAACCTTTATACAAGATCTAATCCCAATACATCTCAATCTATTCCATGAAATAGAAAGAGACAAGAATCTCCCAAATACATTTTATGAAGCCAGCATCATATTAATACCAAAACCCAATAATGACAGCTCAAGAAAACTATAGACCAATACCATTGATGAACTTAGACGCTAAACTTCTAAACTAAATACTAGCAGTGCACATTCAAAACCACATCAAGAAAATTATACACCATGACCAAGTCGGGTTCATCCCAGGGATGCAAGGCTGGGATACAATCCACCACATAAACAGAACTAAGGCCAAAAATCACATGATCATTTCAATAGACACTGAAAAGCATTTGACAAAATCCATTCATACTAAAAATACTGCAGAGAATCGTGATAGAAGGAACTTACCTCAATATCATAAAAGCAATATAGAATAATCACACAGTCAAAATCATATTAAATGGAGAAAAACTATGAGAATCCCTTTTAAAATCAAGAATAAGATAAGGATGCCCACTATCACCACTCCTTTTCAATACAGTACTCGAGACTCTAGCCAGAGCAATAAGGCAAGAGAAAGAAACACAAATAGGCAAAGAAAAACTGAAACTATCCCTATTTGCAGATGATATGATTTTATACTTAGAAGACCCAATAAACTTAATCAGAAGACTTTTAGAACAGATTAACAAATTTAGTAAAGTGTCTGTATACAAAATCAATCTAAAAAAATCAGAAGCCTTTCTATATGTCAACAATAAATCCACTGAAAAAGAAATCCAGAAAATATTTCCACTCACAATAACCTAAAAACAATAAAATACTTAGGAATAAACTTAACCACAGAGGTAAAAGACCTCTATAATGAAAATTAAAAAAACATTAAAGAAAGAAATTGAAGAAGATCTTAGAAGGAGGAAGGATCTCCCATTCTTTTGGATTGGCAGAACAAATATCATCAAATGGCCATCCTTCAAAAACTGATCTATAGATTCAATGCAATCCTCATTAAAATACCATGGTCATTCTTCACATATCTAGAAAAATCAGTCCTTAAATTCATTTGGAACAGAAAATCCAGAATAGCCAAAATAGTTCTCAGCAATAAGAACCATGCAGGAGGCATCACATTACCTGACTTCAAACTATACTACAGAGCCATAGTAATAAAAACAGCATGGTATTGGCACAAAAGCAGACACAGACCAATGGAGCAGAATAGAAGATTCAGAAAAAAATCCACACGCTTAAAACCAATTGATTTTTGACAAAGTAGCCAAAAATATACACTGGAAAAAAAGATAGCCTCTTGAATAAATGGTGTTGACAAAACTGATTATCCATATGTACAAAAATGGAAATAAATCCTACTTTCTCACCATGCACAAGAATCAATTCAAGTGGATCAAAAACCTAGAAATTAGACCAGAGACTTTGCAGTTACTTGAAGAGGGCATAGGACCAATACTCCAACATATAGGCATGGGTAAAAACTTCTTCAACAAGACCCCAAAGGTACGAAAAATTAAAATGAGGATTAATATGTGGGGTTGTATTAAACTGAAGAGCTTTTGTGCAGCAAAGAAAACTATCAAGAACCTCAAAAGAATGATCTCCCTAATATGCGGA
>PVJS01058019.1:0-12003 GCA_004027185.1 Glis glis
CCATTCTAATTGGGGTCAGATGAAATCTTAGAGTAGTTTTGATTTGCATCTGCCTGATTCCATTCTTTTTTTTTTTTTGTGGTACTGGGAATTGAACCCAGGGGCATTCTACCTCTGAGCTACACCCCTAGCCCTATTTTTTATTCTTTATTTTGAAACAGGGTCTCACTAAGTTGCGGAGGGCCTCACAAGTTGCTGAGGCTGGCCGCGAACCTGTGATCCTCCTGTCTCAGCCTTCCAAGTACTGGGATTACAAGTGTGCGCCACCACACCTGGGTTCTAAAAACCCATTCTTAAGTGGTCCCAGTCTTTCTAGTTTTCTTCATATGGGGGACTGAATTTTTTGTCATTTATTCATTCAACAGATTTTATTGAACACCTAACATGCGCCAATGAGCAAAAGCAAAACCGATAAAGCCTGCTACACTCATGGTGTTAAAATTCTATTCAAGGAAGATAGCTAGGAAACAAATTAATAAAAATAATATATAACTGATAGTTAAGTACAATGGTGAAAGATCAAGCCAGGTAAAAGCAATAGTGATTTGAAGTTTTTAGATGGTGATGTAGAACTAGCTGTAAAAAAACAACATGGAGCAAAGTCATGAAGAAAGTGTAGAGATAAGTTGTATGGGAGAAGGGTCTTAGAAGTTGACAAAAAAGAACAAAAGCCTCTACTCTTTCCTCAAGAGCTAGCCCATATGACTGGATCCGAACAGATGAAGAGTAGACTAGCAATAGGTCAGAAAGACAGCAAAGGCCTGGGTGATATAGATGGCTTTTTAGGCCATGATGAAGACTGGAAGGAAGGACTGATGTAGCTTGAACAAAGAATCACTCTGGCCACAATGTTGAAAGTAGCCCATAAGGCCTGGTGGTTGGTGGTAGGGTAGAGACAGAAGACAGAAGGTTATTGTAACACCGTACACAAGAAATAATGTTGGTTTAGACCAAGACGATGAGAGATGGTTAGATTCTAGATATATTACTTTTTAGCAGCAATAATTTAATAATTTTTCTTGTACTGGGGATTGGACCCAAGGGCATTCTACCTCAGACCTACACTCCCAGCCCTTTTTATTTTATTTTTTATGTGCTTTTATTGGTGCATTATAGTCTCAAATCATAATGAAAATCATGTTGACAATGACGCAGGGTCTTGCTAAGTTGCTGAGGCTCTCACTGAGTTGCTGAGACTGGTCTTGAACCCATGCTGTCTCAGCCTCCCAAGTACTGGGATTACAGGCATGTTTCACCACACCCAGCTAGCAGCAGTTCTTAATTACTTTCTGATCTCAAGGGATACTTTGAGAGTTATTGAGAAGAGAGAAAAATAGCACACATTAATTTTCAGTGAATGATAAGCTATATAAGTGATCCCAAAAGGAGATATTATTTTATTTTTTAATATTTTTATTGGTGCATTGTAATTGTACATCATTCTGAGGTATAGAGTGATAGGAATATACATGCACACAACACTTGGTGCATTCCCCTCCGGATCCCACCCCTTCCCTCCCCTTCCCCATACATGTCTTGATACTGATGTTGGTAATTTCAATACTTACCTTCTTTATGTCTCTAATCCCCCTCCTCCCTCCCCTAAACCCCCTCCATCACTCCATTGGATTCTCTGCTCCTCAATGTGAGGTCTCTTTTGTTTCCCAGTTTCTATCTAGCTTCCACATATGAGAGTAAACATACAACTATTTGCTTTCTAAGACTGGCTAATCTCATTTAACATAATATTCTCAAATTCCATCCATTTTGCTGCAAATGACATATCTCCTTTTGTTCTTCCCAAAAGGAGACTTTAAAACCTCTAAAAATTTTTCATAGGATTGTGGGAAGGGAATTTTAGTCCTACTTACCTAGAGGCATCCTGTACTTTTCTTGCTCCTTTTAATCATTCTGAACTTTGCAGTTAAACTTAATCCCATCATACTTTGTTGTTTTGAAAAATGAAACTTCAAACAAAAAATAAAAAAGGACATTTGAAATCTGGGTGTAGTTGTAAAGTTTTGACATTCATTAACAAATTAAATTTATTGAGATTTTTACTTTATAGCTTAGCTATATAGCTAATATTATATTCAAAGGCAATGTACAAAGGCAAATAACCAGTTTTTGCTGACATTTATTTTGCTCTAGATCTTTTATGGAAGATAACTTGGCTTATAATATCTTTTAAAGATTTGGGTAAACCCTCTGAATATTTTGCATTATTTATATGCATTTGTATTTTAATAGGTATTGTAACAAAAAAATGACAGTTAATTAAATTACTTATACTGGCTTCATTTGTGTTGTATATTATAGTTCAGTTAAACTGATATTTTTTTAATTTTCTTTTTCAGTGCTGGGGATGGAACCCAGGGGCATTCTACCTCCGAGCTATACCCCCCAGCCCTATTTTTTATACTTTATTTTGAAACAGGGTCTCACTAAGTTGCAGAGCGCCTCACTAAGTAGCTGAGGCTGAGGCTGGCCATAAACATGTGATCCTCTGGTCTCAGCCTCCCAAGTACTGGAATTACAAGTGTGCACCACCACGCCCGGCTTCCTTTTTTTTTTTTTTTTTTTTTTTTGAAACAGGGTCTTGCTAAGTTACCTGCACTGGCCTTGAACCTGTGATCCTCCTGTCTCAGCCTCCCAAATACTGGGATTGCAAGTGTGTGCCATCATGCCTAGCTACAATGCCTAATCTTAATAAGGAGCTTTATTTTTTCATAATCATGAAAACGAATTGCCATATCTGTTTAAGAGTATTTCAGATATTTAATAAACTTTTTATTCTTACTAACCTAACTTTCTTTTTCTTTTAGCAAAACTGTACAATCTAAAGTGGACTGCATTTTGGTAAGTGAAATACCCAACTTAAAAGTTCTTTTATAAAACTTTTACAAAACACTATATAAAACATACCATTCTTAAGTAAATATTGATTCTAAATATAACCCAACTTTAGTGAATAAAATTTGACATTTAATTATAGCCCTTTGGGTGAATTTGTTATAAGCTATCTAGGTATTTTTCTGTTTCTAATCAATACTGCAATCACACTCTGAAGTAATTGCATGCTTTTGAATCTTATTGGCCTTTACTGAAAGATTGCTTAAACAAACATTTAATTACAGTGGATATTTATTTTTCTATTCTAATAATGCTATAAGAATTTGTCTAAGGAAAAGATTTCAAGATGTTTGATGCATTAAGTTATGGTAGCATATTTTTCATTTTTCATGTTTTAGTTGCTAGTCTTTAGTAATTAAGCCACAGCAATAGTCTAAATTTAGACTTTACATATAGAACGCTATAAAAATTTGCTTAAAGAGAAGCCTTTAATATGCCTGGTGAGTTTGTTTTTGTTACTATAATATACTTTCATCTTTCGGTTGTAGCTTTTAAGATTTCAAGCCAGCCAGGCATGGTAGCACACACTTGTAATCCCAGTACTTTGGGAGGCTGAGACAGGAGGATCACAGGTTCAAAGACCAGCCTCAGCAAGTAGTGAGATTTTCATCAACCTAGTGAGACCCTGTTTCAAAATAAAGATAAAATAGGACTGGGGTGTAGCTCGCAGGTAGAATGCGCCTGGGTTCAATCCCCAGTACCGCCGGGGGGGAAAAAAAGATTTCAAGCCACAGTGATAGTTTAAATTTAGATTGTCTTTGTAGTTCCAGTTCCTTAGGTTTTTCTCTTAAATGTGTAAGAGAAGCATGCAACTACTGGGACAACAGGAATAATGCTAACTTCTTTCATGAAATCGGTGCTGACAGGCTAAACCTTAGGCTCTAGAACATTCAATGTCTGCACTGCTATATTACCTACCCAAAGTGTCAGTATAGTTATCCTCTTTCCTTAGAGTCTGGTGCTACACCCCCAGCCCTATTTAATTTTTTATATTAAAACAAGGTCTCACTAAGTTGCTAAGGCTGGTTTTGAACCTTCAATCCTCCTGTCTCAGCCTCCCAAGTACTGGGATTACAGGCATGCACCACCAAGCCCTGCAGATTTGGGGAGTTTTTGCTCATTATCTCTTTAAATACTTTTTTTGTCCCTTGGATTCTCTCTTCTAAAACTCCCATTACACATATGTTGGAATGACTGATGCTATTCTTCCGGTCCGTGGGGCTTCGATCTTTTGTCTCTGATTATCTTTCTCTATGTTCTGGTTTCTCTATCTTTATTAAGATTTTCTGTTATCTGACTTGTCATCAGGTTTTCCATTATGTGTTTAAACACAGGCAACTTCATTTTGGCAGTACTACTGTTTAGATCATATGAACTAGGTCATGGGAGCAGCCACAAGCAAGACAAATACAGACTCTCATAGTTATTATCTAAAGTTCAAGAATTTTTAATGACTAAACACATCTCCATATATTGTTTGCCTTTAGTCAGTTTCCAGGCCCTTCAAACTCTTCTTTTTGAAACAGGGTCTCACTAAGTTGCGGAGGGCCTCATCACTAAGTTGCTGCGGCTGGCTGTGAACCTGGGATCCTCCTGTCTCAGCTTCCCAAGTACTGGGATTACAGGCATGCATTGCTGTGCCAGGCTACATTCTCTCTTTTTTTTTTTTTTTTTTTTTTTTTGCAGTACCGGGGATTGAACCCAGGGGCGTTCTACCTCCGAGCTACACCCCAGCCCTATTTTTTATACTGTATTTTGAAACCAGGTCTCACGAAGCCTCACTAAGTAGCTGAGGCTGGCCGCGAACCCGGATCCTCTGGTCTCCTTCTCCCAAGTACTGGGATTACAAGTGTGTACCACCACGCCCGGCTTACATTCTCTTTTTTTTTTTTTTTTTTTTGCGGTACCGGGGATTGAACCCAGGGGCGTTCTACCTCTGCGCTACGCCCCCGGCCCTATTTTTTATACTTTATTTTGAAACCGGGTCTCACGAAGTTGCGGAGGGCCTCGTTAAGGAAAGAGAGACAGAGAGAGAGAGAAACCCGGATCCTCCGGTCTCCGCCTCCCAAAGTACTGGGATTACAAACATGTGCCACCACACCCGGCGCATTCTCATTTTTTTAGTTCCTTAGGTAGCACATTAGTCTGGTTTTCTTGTTCTATGTTAGCCTGATCATTCTCCATTTCTTTCAGGGTCCTCTGTTCCTCTGCATTCTGTCTATAGCATTCTGTCATATACTCACCTACTTTAGTGGTTTCAGTCAGTCTCAATATATTGATGATTTCTAATTTATATTCCCAATCTGAGCTTCAGAACCACATATCTTAAATATCAGTTTATCAATTTTACCTGGACTCCCCATAGTCACTTCAAACTCAGCTTTTCCAGAGCCAGACTCTTTGTGCCATATCCCAAATTCCGTCTGTATTAGTTTCCATTGCTGCTATAACAAATTGCCATGAGTTTTGTGGCTTAAAGCAATATAAATTTATTATTTGAGAGTTCTGGAGACCAGCTATCTGTCATGGGTCTTATAGAAATAGCTGAGGCGTTGGCAGCGCTATGTTCCTTCTAGAGACTCTCGAGGAGAATATATTTCCTTGCTTTTTCTAGCTTCTAGTAGCTTCAATGGCTACTTGAATTTTTCTTACCCCAAATAACATTGGTACTTCTCTTTGTTGTAATCAAATTTCCCTCAGCCTCACTCTTATCAAGATCTGAGTTTACATTAGGCCTACACAGATAATCTAGGATAATCTTCCCATCTAAAAGTCTTTAATTTTATCACATCTGGAAAACCTTTTGCCATGTAAATCAATAAATTCACAGGTTCCATGAATTAGAGGATTAGGACATAAACATTTTGAGGGCCCATTATTCTATCATACTGTCTTAGTGAATGGTACTCACTTATTCAACCTAAAATCCTAGAGGTCAGTATTGACTCTTCCAGCCTACTTTATAATTAGTTAATCACCAAGTCCTACCCATTCTAACTCCTTGGTTCTATTTTTGTTCATCCCTACTGCCACTGCATTAATCTAGATCATCTTGCTTACTTGAGATACTGCATGTGTTTTCCTACTTATAGTTCCTCCGTGTTCTTTGCATTCTCCACACTACCATCATAGTCATCTCTACAAAATTATTTATTTTACACACTTGCTTTAAACCTTTCATTGGTTCCCCATTACTCTATCTCATCACATGAAAGACCCTTCATACTCTGACCTTACTATTTTTGTCTAACCTCATCTTTCTCCACTCCCTGCACAGGTTATCATTAAGCTATAGTGAATAGCACTAAAGGAGGAAAAGAGAATATTCTCTCAATCTAAAAAAGTAATGTCCATTAGCATTTACTGCGGTGGTAGAAATGTTCTATATTATATATGCAGTGTTCAGTATGGTCATCACTAGCTATATGTGGTTATTGTACAATTGATTTTGGCTAGTGTGACTAGGGAATTGAACTTTTCATTTTAATCAGCTGCTTGAGTTAGTGCCTACCATATTGGACAGCACAGATCTAGAATAATGTTTGTCAATTGGGCAATTTTTGACCCTTCTTTCCCACCACCATCCCACCCATGAATATTTGATAATATCTCAGAGATGTTTTAGGTTTTCACACTTGGGGAATGCTACCAGCATTGTGAGAGTAGAGGCCAGAGATACTGTTTAAACCTTCTACAAAACATAGGATGGCCCCCATAACAGACCACTCCAAGACGTCAGAGTGCTGAGGTCAAGAAACTCTGGTCTAAACTATCCTCTTACTTTTTGCTATACCTACTTGTATTTTAGGATTCATCTCAGATATTCCCCTGCTGGAAAGCCTCTGTGACTTCTTGGTTACGAGTTAGATAAGTCTTTAGACACGTGACATCTTGTGCTTGCCTTTATTTGTAATAATGTTGTTACCTCTGTGATAATTATGATTAGCATTTCTGTTTGTTCTTGCCTTCTTGATTGTAAGAACACATTCTTTGGAACATACCTGGAGGTACAAGTGGATGATCAATAAATATCTGTCGAGTATAAAATAGTGAATCAAGTATTAAACATATTGTAATTTAAAATATAAAAAAGTGTTATTACCTTCATTTACACCTTTTAGATAACATACACTTACTGAAATATTTGAAAATAGTTTTTGGAATTACTCATAGTTTGCCAGTAAGAAAAGAACACTTTTGAGGGAAAGAGCCTTTTTTCCCATTTTCCTCCTGCTCTATTTTGCTTAGGTATGTCCCTTCCTTCCATAGTCTTCCTGTTAGAAGATAATTACCCTGAAGCACTCTCACACTCATCCAGAGTGCTAGTAAGAAACTAAAACTTTATCGCATAGATTCAGGAAGGATTTAAGCAGGTGAATGGGACTGGTAAGCCAGAAACAAAAGGAAGTTGACAAGCAAAGTAGCTCATAGCTGAGACTATAGAATGAAACAAGCCTGAGTTTGAGTCCTTGTCTTGCCATTATTGTCCAATTTTGTGTAGTTTTACCCTAACTTAGCTCTGTAAAGAAGGTGATAATGATAGTACCTACTCCGCTGAGTTTTCATGAATATTAAATGAGATAATTAGTGTCCATAGAGTACCTGGCACATGGGAAGCACACATGACAGCTGAAGGTGTTACATGTGTAAGTTGATAATGTGGATGTAATTGACTTAATTTCCATAAATGTGCGTTTCAGTAAGTCTAAATATTAGTCAAGGATTACATTTCTGTTCATTATCACAGAACTCACTATGTATGAGTAAAGCTCAGCATATGGAACCACTGAGGACAGAGTATCGAGTTCCTCAAACATAGGAGATTAGAAGATGGAAAAGGTTGGGAATCACCTGGCTAAAGCCACCCAAGAATCTGGAAGGTAGATATTGTAGAGCAGATGCCAGTATGAACACTTCAGTTTCCCTCCCCCTGCAGACTTTTGTAGATACTATTTCCTCTGCCAGCTGTGACCTTCTCAGATGGTTTCTTCACTTGGATAAGGTACTCCTTCTTTTGGCCTAAACTCAGAAGTTGCTTTTTCCAAAAAGCTTGGTTATCTACCAGGAATGCATTCAGCAGGAAATTATAGAAAATCTCAACTATTGGTGACTTAAAGAAGTAAGATATTAGCCAGGCATGGTGGTGTACACCTGTAATCCTAGTTATGTGGGAGGTTGAGATGGGAGGATCTCCAGCAACATAGTGAGACTTTCAGAAACCTAATGTGACCCTGTTTCAAAAACAAAAAATAAAAAGGGTTGGGGTGTAGCTTAGAGATAGAATGCCCCTACGTTCAATCCCTAGTACCCCCCCCAAAGTTCAAAATTAGACATTCAAGAGTGGTGCAATAATTCAGCAATGCTACCAGAGTTTTAGCTTCCTTTTTATTTTCTATGTCAACTTTTATCCTGTCACATCCCATTAGTCCAAATGCTAAACTAGGAAGAAGGGAGAAAAGGCAGAAGAGCTTTTTTAGGGATGCTGTCTTTTTATCAATGCCCCTACTTCCATTCAGGAAACCCACTTCAGAAACTTTAACCTCCTTCAAAAGTTGGCTACCCCTAGCTGTAAGGGAAACTAGGACATAGAATATTTTGTTTTCTAGCCTCTATATTGGAGGAAGTCAAAGAAAGTGGTTAGCAAAATATGTACCATGCATCCAACCTATTTCCCATCCCATCCCATCCCATGTTAAGGGTACCTGCTTTCATGCATCCTATGAAAGCTCTTACCATATAGTATACTAATTAACAGTTTGGCTAATTTTTTTCATCAAAAATAAGCTTTTAGACATCTGGTTGTGTGATGACACATACCTGTAATCCCAGCTACTTAAGAAACTAAGGCAGGAGGATTGCAAGTTCAAGGCCAACCTAGGCAATTTAGACCCTGTCTTAAAATGAAAGGGGATGTAGATGTAGCTCAGTGGTGAGCACTTGCCTAGCATGTGCAAGGCCCTGAGTTCAATTCCCGGTACAACACACACACACACACACACACACACACACACACACACACACACACAATAAGCTTTCAGAAGTAGAGACCAGGCCTTCTGTCTTTGTATCCCCAGTGTTTAGCACAGTGTTTAGCACAGTGTTTAGTACAGGGGAGCCAATTGGTAAATATGTGCTGGCTAATTTTTCAAAAATAGTAACTTATCAAAAAGTATATAATAGTATGCACATAAATAGTTTCTTTGTGTTTATTTTTGTTGTTAGTATTTATTATTTACCATGTGCCAGATAAAGGTTTTACATGTTTTATTTAGTCCTCATAATTTGTATATGAGGTTAATATGTTACCATCCTCATTTTACTGGTAAAGAAACAGGCCCAGACTAGTTAAGTAACTTAGCCAAGGTCTTAAAATTTACTGGTTGGAAGAACTAGGCTTTTATTTTTTTATTTTTTTATTTTTTTGCAGTACTGAGGATTGAACCCAGGGGCCTTCTACCTCCTCTGAGCTACACCCCCAGGCCTATTTTTATTCTTTATTTTGAAACAGGATCTCACTAAGTTGCGGAGGTCCTCACTAAGTAGCGGAGGCTGGCCGCGAACCTGCGATCCTCCTGTCTCAGCCTCCCAAGTACTGGGATTACAAGGGTGTGCCACCATGCCCAGCTCAGAACTAGGCTTTTATTCCAGATGGTCTGACTCTGGAGCCCAGTCTTTAAAACTATGATATGTCATTCTTTAAAAATTTTCTCAAGTATAAGTATTATGAAATTTTTAATTCTTATAATCAAGAAATTGAAAATAAATCTGAAATAAAAAAGTTAAAAGCTGGCCTCATCCTACTGAATTTTTTTTTTTTTTTTTTTGCGGTACCGGGGATTGAATGCAGGGGTGTTCTACCTCCGCGCTATACCCCTGGCCCTATTTTTTTTATACTTTATTTTGAAACTGGGTCTCACGAAGTTGCGGAGGGCCTCACTAAGGAGAGAGAGAGAGAGAGAGAGAGAGACAGGGAGAGAGAGAGCGAGAGAGCTGAGGCTGGCCGCGAACCCGGATCCTCCAGTCTCCGCCTCCCAAAGTACTGGGATTACAAGCGTGCGCCACCACGCCTGGCTCCTACTGAATTTTAATAATCCTAAATGCAGTCTTTTTTGCAAGAGGGTTGTTTGCTATTTTTAAAACTTATAATATAGCTAGGTGTGGTGGCACACACCTATAATCTGAGTACTGGGGAAGCTGAGACAGGAGGATCGTAGGTTTGAGGTCAGTCTGAGCAACTTAGCAAAGCTCTATTTCAAAATAAAAAAAAATAGTGCTGGGGGTATAGCTCAGAGGTAGAATGCCCCTGGGTTCAATTCCCTGGACCACAAGAAAAAAAAAGTGAAAACAAAATAACTAAAGTGATGTTAATTTGGGGATGGGTGGGTACTGGGGATTGAACCCAGAGACATTCTACCTGATCCCTTTTTAACTTCCTTCCTTCCTTCCTTCCTTATTATTTTATTTGGAAACAGGATCTTGCTGAGATGCTGAGGCTGACTTCTAACCTTTGATCCTCTTGTCTCAGTCTCCCAAGTACTGCGATTACAGGCATGTGCAACCATGTCCAGCTAAGTAATGTTAATTATTTAAGTTTAAATGTAAAGACTATGGCAGTATGATATATACTACAAGTAAAACATACAAAATGGTATCTATGCTATTTTTAAAGCTATGAAAAACTTTGCTGTTTTATCAGTAAGGGCAAATGAAAACATTTCTAGGAGCATTTTTAAAACTTATAATATAGCTAGGTGTGGTGGCACACACCTATAATCTGAGTAAATCTTTCGTTAATGTTTTAATGCTTTTGCAATAAAATATAGTTGATATTTATTTTAACAATAATTAACAAATCTTAAACTAAATTTCTCATTTAAACAATAACACTTTTAGATCTATAGTGTTATATACTTGTAAAACTGATCCAGTTATATTTAGTAGTCAAGGGAAAATCTTACCCTTGACATATTCAATACCCAGAGCATTAGATAGATGCAGCAGAGTTTGAAAGTTTCTCAGTCCATATTACTTAGTTCCCTTATCTTAATTCAGTTAAATTGGACCACCTGACAATTGCAGCAGGACCTAGAATGTATGAGAAATAAATCTTAATATTTAGTTCTAGTATGTAGTAGAACTAATATTTAGTTCTAATATTTAGGTCTAGTATGGTGAGACTGAGTCAGAGGAGAGTGGGTGGTTCCTTTTTTTCCCAAAATATGGTCCTTGGAATAGGAATTCCACAGACTGTTAATATGCTATGCAGAAAAAGTTCAGTAGTCAAATATGTGTCATGAACTCTGGAATAAAAAGTATCTGATTAAAAGGTATATCAGTTTCTATATATTATGAATCTTAAGTATTCAATGTGTTTTAAACTTTTTTCCCTTTGAATTCCTTTCCTCCCTTTTTCCTCCTGAAGCTAGTGTTTTGAGACATACTATTTAGGAAGGGGTTGGTAAAGTCTATAGGGCAAGTTTCTAGAATAAAAAGAGAAGTTATTTTCTGTATGTTGTCACTCCAAACTAACAAGATGTTGAGAATTTGCTGTTTATATTATTGCCTTCTAGGTGTGTGTACCACCAGGAAACAATCTTTCCACTAGTTCTAATGTTTAAGTCTCTTAAACTGACTAGTTCTATTTTAAATTTATTTATTTATTTATTTTGTAGTAGTGGGGATTGAACCCAGGGGCATTATACCTCCGAGCTATACCCCCAGCCCTATTTTTTATTCTTTATTTTGAAACAGGGTCTCCACGCCACCACACCCAGCTGTCCACACTTGTAATTCCAGTACGTGGAAGGCTAAGACAGGAGGATCGCATGTTCGCAGCCAGCCTCAGCTACTTTGTGAGGCCCTGTGCAACCTAGTGAGACCGTTTAAAAAATAAGGAATAAGTCGGGCGTGGTGGCGCACACTTGTAATCCCAGTACTTTGGGAGGCGGAGACCAGAGGATCCGGGTTCGCGGCCAGCCTCAGCTCTCTTGCTCGCTCTCTCCCTGTCTCTCCTGTCTCTGTCTCTCTCTGTCTCTCTCTCTCTCTCCCCTTAGTGAGGCCCTCCGCAACTTCGTGAGACCCGGTTTCAAA
>PVJS01058020.1:0-11894 GCA_004027185.1 Glis glis
GAGGGAGTGAAGGAGGGAGGGAGGGAGGGAGGAGGGAGGCAAGAAGAAAGGAAAGAAGGACGAAGAAATTTGGAGAGAAAGACCAGTCTTTCTTTGGGTGGCTGGATCAATAAATATGGCTGTTGATGGCCATGGTTTTAGTCTGTAAATAGGAAAAGCAGAGAGAGAGAAAAAATAAACAAATGTGGCTAAAGTGAGAAGCAGGACTAAAGGAGAAGGAAAACCCCCTAGGTTCCCTCTAGCTTCCCATTTGCTCCTGAGGCCTGACTACTTTCCTTTTTTCTATGGGATATCCTCATAAACGTATAATAAATGTACTTATTTTCCTTAAATAGATTTCTATATATCGCAACTATAATAAACTAAGTCAGACCCTGTTTGCTATTTTAGAACACATGTCTTCCCAGCTAAAGAGAATGAGAAAAATCAGATTGGATTATTTGTTCTTGCCCTGCAGAATGTTTTCAACTATAGAGTTAGTTATCAAGTGAATTCAGAGTCCTTATTAGCTAGCTTAATTACCAGATTAGATCTGGTTTAAGTACCAGGCATATTGGCTGTGTCAATGTAATACAATAGTGTAAAATTAAAAGCAACTGAGAAATTCAGTCTTTTGGATCTGTAGTGGCTCATTAAGCCAGCCCCATGAGCTGCAGTCAGACACTCCAGTTCTCTTGAGGTTGTCTGTGCTTGTGGTCTAGCCCTTGGCTGGTCTTCTTAAAAGCATTCTGATCAAAGAAGCAGGTTTCAAGTTTGGTGTTGAGGCGCATGCCTGCCTATAATCCAGCACTAGGGAGACTGAGACAGGAGGATTGCAGGTTTGAGGCCAGCTTCAGCAAGTTAGCGAGACCTTGTTTTGAAATAAAAATATAAAAAGGAATGGGAACGTAGCTTGGTGCTTGAACATCCCTGGATTTAATCCCCAGTAACACACACACACACACACACACACACACACACACACCACACCACAACAACAATGAAGAAGGAGAAAGGAGGCTTCACCCAAATGTGTTCTTTCTTTCTTTTTAATAAAAACATAATGGTTTAATAATGTAATGGAAGTATGCTTGAATTGAGAAATTTGACCTAGTCTTAAACAGCTTTATAAGCTGGGCGTGGTGGCGCGTGCTTGTAATCCCAGTACTTGGGAGGCTGAGATAGGAGGATTGCAGGTTCGCGGCCAGCCTCAGCTACTTAGTGAGGCCCTCCACAACTTAGTGAGACCCTGTTTCAAAATAAAGAACAAAAAATAGGGCTGGGGGTGTAGCTCGGAGGTAGAATGCCCCTGGGGTTCAATCCCCAGTATGGCAAAAAAAAAAATCTTTATAAGCAGACAAGTTCACTGAGTTCAGAAATTCTCACTTTCACTATAAGTATTCATTTCTTTGTCTCTAAAGGCCGAATTCTATTCTTTTTCTTTTTAAAATACTTTTATTAGAGCAATGCAATTATACGTCATAATGAGGTTCAATGTGATAAATATGTACATGCACACAGCTCTTGGTGTGTTTCCCTCTACATCCCACCCCCCAACCCTCTCTTACCTCCCTGTATATGCTAGCAAAACCACTAGTAATACTTTATATATTACCAAAGCATTATTTGAACTATTTCCTTCCTCAGTCCTTCTTTCCCACCTCCCACCTCTCTTTCCTAATCCCCCTCGACTCTTCTGCTGGTCTCTCTCCACGCTTATCCAAAGTCCTTATGTTTCCTATATCTCTAACTTCACACTGACATTCAGGGCTTATCAACAGGGTTGAAGTGTCCCTGGACCATTGAATATTATTTTGGTACCTTGAAGAGCAACCTGAACATCTTAAACTCTTCAACTTTTGTTTTTGAGGAGGTATTGGGGTGACTGAAGAAGGAGTCTTAGTCCTAGGAGTCAACACCCAGTGTCAGGCATCTTGGGAATTTTGCAGGCCAACCCGAATATATGCAAAAATGTAAAGTTTAGTTAGTATTTAGATTAAAACTTGGTTGAAAACTCCATTAGAACATTTTTTTTTCTTTTCCAGTTTGTTCCTGAGACCTGGCTACTTTTCTTTTTCCTATGAGATATCTTTGTAACCTTATAATTAATTTATTTACTTTCCTTAAATAGATTTCTCTGTGTATCAATTAAAATAAATGAACTCATACTGTATGTTCTATCATAGGACACTAGTCTTCCCAGCTAAAGAGCATGAATGAATATCTGTTATATTGTAATAGTTGGTCTGGTTTGTCAACTTGACTCACCCCAGATCATATGACTTTGGTTGTGTAACAGTGGATTGAACCTGAAGTCCTGCCCTGAATGTGGGTAGCAGGGTTCTGATAGGTGCAGGACTTAGATAAAAGAGGGAGAAAGCCGCGTAGGAGCTGCGACTCTTCCTGAAGAGAACGCATCTGCTCTCGTTTGAGATCGTCAGTCTGCAATTTTGCCGTTTCCTTGAGGAGCTTCTTGATCTTCTGCTCTCATCTGGGATCCTCGGCCTCCAGCCTTGGAACTGAAGCTTCGCTGTCGTTTTTCCGAGGAGCTTCCTTGTCTCCACATCTTGGACTGGACTTTGAACTGAAGCTTCGCCGTCGTTTCTCCGAGTAGCTTCCTTGTGTTCACATTTTGGACTGGACTGAATTGGTGGTTGCTTCATGGGGCTCCGGCTCTTAGACCACCCGACCAGCTGCTGATTCCTCTGACTCTTCACGTGCAGTTGAAATTCTGGACTGCATTGTGAGCTAATCTAATAAATCCTTTTTTTTCCCCCTTCATTCTGTGAATTCTGTTGATCTGGTGAACCCTGACTAATACATATATTTATCTATTTTTTTTTTACAAGTAACATATATTTTATAAAGCATTTAGAAAAAAAGACAGAACAAAGAAATAAAAACATTCTCCTACCAAACAAAGAAAAATACTATTTATTCTAGCATTATTTTGGTATATTTTCTTTCTAGGCTTGGAAAGAAAGGTGTCAATAAATTAGCCTGTTCTTCGTTTACTTGGCTCAATGTTGTATATTTACAATCCTGTATGTCCTTTTTATCCAAGGATTTTCTACACTATTATAAGCTCATAAATGTTTTTAAGGGCTTCATAATATTTCATGAGACAGATATTACATATTTAATTAATCATAATTTTGAGCATGAAGGTTTCTTATTTTTTTAGATTTTAATATTACAATAAACATCTTTTATAAAAAAAACCCACCATTTTCTATGTGCAAAATTTTTTGTAGTTAGATCCTCAGATATTTCTGTTCCAATTTTGAATGTTTTTAATCTGACAGCACGATTTTGTCTGCCACCTCTTCCCAGTGTCCTTTTAGAATTTAAGGCAGCAGGCCCAGATCGCTGATGTGAAGGAACTGAACCAAGGCAGGTCTGGGAACACTGGATGTGAACTCCAAATGTGAATGAATCCGAAATCCAGGTTGATCCCTTTGTCTTCACTTCACTGAGCCCCAAAGATGAGAACTGGCTGAGAATGCGCCTGGACTTGCTCTGCCAGCTGGCGGGTCCTCCCTGAATAATGGGAGATTATCAGAATCCTTCCCTTTTCCAGTGCGCCTTTATCTCCATTCATTTTTGTGTCGTGCCAATTAGGGATGGCACAGTGGTTTTCTTTGCATGTGCCCTGGCAGCCCTGTCCACACAGACTTGGGAGGAAAATCTTGCAGAATATGCACATCACGTTGGCTTTCCATAATGGGGCATGGGAGCAGGATCTCAGGTTCCTTGTCCTAAATTTGTAAGTAGCTGTATGTTTAGAGGGATTATCTGTGGGTGGTTTAGTCCTCTGGTCTCTGTATGCACACATTGTCTCCTAGAGAGTACTAGTAATTTCATTGAGTGTGCAGTGCAGATCACTCACGCTCTGAAGTTTTTTTATTTATTTATTTTCCCACTAGTGACATTATGTCAGTACATAGTAGAGCTCCAGTGGGACACAGCCGTAAAATTGAATTTGATGTAAGGTAGAGTTAGTTGTACCTCATTCAATTGCATTTAGTTATTAAAACTAAGTATCTTACCATTGGTTTCCCTCCGTGACGGTTCCACAGCTCAACCACTATGGTCAGTATTAAGTGAATCACCAGTATATAAAGACCCAGTTACAAATGTGCTCACTTGGGGCCTACAGAAGTGTCTCTATTTAAACCCAAGTTTCTTCACAGTTCCAGGATGGGATTTGTCCTTCTTTTTTACCATAGGCATCTTTTTGGGAACCCCAGCTACCTCTCACACAGACAAAAGGGTTTTCCTAATTTTAGCCTAAAGTCACTTGTAGGAACAAGGGGGCTATGAGTTCAGGTGCAGGCAAGGATGTCACTGCCAGGCTTCCTGTGGAACCCACAGGTGTGCATGTCATTTACGGCCACACATTTACTGAGGTCAGCCATTGATGTGAAACTGGAAAAGGGAATCAGAGACGGGGCTTCTCCGCAATAATGTCTTCCTGTGGCTCTGCTTAGATCTCCTTTGCAGAACGAGGGGGCTCTCTTCCTCTGTTAGTGACCTGAACACTCCTAGCAGTGAAGATGGAGCCAGCACAGTGGTTAACTGCTTTCCCTCAGCTGTTGTCTTAGGTGGGCCTGAGGACGTCGAGAAGCCAGTCTTCATCCCAGACAGCACTTCTCTCTCTGAACTTGGGCCTACAATACAGGCTTCTCTCCTGATACTCAGAAGTGAAATGCTAATGTATTCCCGTGTGTGTGTGTGTGTGTGTGTGTGTGTGTGTGTGTGTGACATACATGAACTATTGCAACATAATGGTGGCCAGTAAATGTTAGCTTCCTTTTCTGTCATAAGGGAGCTTATAGTATTTCATAGCATACTAGAATCTAAGAGCCAGAAGATGCCTTAGAGATCCTTTAATCCAACCACTATAATTTACAGATTAGGAAAGAGATGCATACTGGTTTTAGGGATTTTTCCAAAGTAATACAGGTATTAACACAGCCATGCCTACAACCTGGGTGTTCTGACCCCAGCCAAATGGTCTTTTCACCAATATCTATTTTTTAAAGGCAAGAGGAAATTTATTTCTGTATGCTTTTAGAACAAAAATGTTGTTATTTTGTTTTGTTTTGTTTTTGGTGCTGGGGATTGAACCCATGGGTGCTTTACCTCCAAGCTACACCCTCAGTCCTTTATTTTTTGGAACAGGGTCTCACTAAGTTGCTGAGGTTTTCCCTGAACCTGTGATCTTCCTGTCTCAGACTCCCAAGTACTGAGATTACAGGCATGCACAACTATGCCCTGCTAAGAACAAAAATATTTTGCTGAGTCAGGAGAAAAACACCAAAGTGTGCATTATTATATTATTATGAATATTATTACTGTTACTCTTTAGCATTGTGATTTATGATTTTTCTTTAGAAAAATGCACTTTATTAAGGTATAATTAGTATATGTAGGTTGCACATAGTTAATGTGTGCAACTTGATGAGTTTGATGATACATAAAATCATCACCACAATTAATGCCATAAACATACCCATCACCTTTGAAAGTTTCCACATATTCTTTTTACTCATTTTTTATTTCATCTTGTGATAAGAATATTTTACGTAAGTCTGCCCTCTTAGCAACTTTCAAATATAAAAGTCAGTATTGTTAACTTTAGCACTATGCTGTATAAATCGCTTGGATATATTCATCTTGCATAACAAGCTTTGTACCCTTTGATCAAAACTTCTCATTTTGAGCTTCCTCCAGTTCCTGTAAACCTATGGATTTGACTCTGTTAGATTCCTCCTGTAGTATTTGTCCTTCTGTGTCTAGCTTATTTAACTTAGCATGCTGTGCTCTAGATTCATCTGTGTTATTGCAAATTTCATAATTGTCTTCTTTTTAAAAGGCTGAATAGTATTCCATTGTGTGTATTTAGGGTATGTAGAAATATGCTATTTAGTTTCCAAATACTTGAAAATTTTCTAGAGTATCTTTCTGTTTGATTTTTCATTTAATACCACTGTGATTAAAGATCATATTCTGTGTGACTGGAATCATTTCACACTTATTGAGACTTACTTTGTGGCCCTGAATATGGTCTATAAAGGTAAATAACTCATACATATGAATATGTATTCTGCTGTTGTTTGGCAGAAGGTTCTATGAATGTTGGTTAGCTCAAGTTGGATGATAGTGTTATTCAAATCTTCCAAAGCTTTATTAATTATATGTATATTTGTTTTAGAAATTATTGGGAGAGTGGTATTGAAATCTCCAATTTTAATTCTGTACTTTTTCTGTTTTTCCTGAGTCCTATTAGTTTTTGCTTCATATACTTTGAAGCTTTGTTATTAGGGGCATAAAGATTTAAGAATGTTAGGCCTTTTGATGAATCGACCCCTCATATAAATGAAATAATCTTTATCCCTACTGATAATCTTTGCTCGGAAATATACTTTGATACTAATATTACCACTTCAATTTTCTTTTGATTAATGTTAGTATGGTATGTATTTTCCATATTTTTTTCTTTTACCTTATTTGTTTCTGTATTCCACTGTCTTTTTGCTTCCATTGTTTCTGACCATAAGTCAGTTGCATTATTATTTTTGTTCCTTTGTATGTGACATGACATTTTGCCTCTGGTATCTTTTAATATTTTTCTTTATCATTGTCTTTGAGCAGTTTAATTAGGATGTGTCTTGGCATATATTCTTTGGTTTCTCATTCTTGGAGTCTGTTTGGCTTTTTGGATCTATGAGTTTAGAGTCTTCAGCAAATTCTGAAAAACTTTAGCTACTATTTCTTCAGATTTTCTTCCACTTCCTCCATTTGTCCCTGAACCCTAAGATTCCAAATATATATATATATATATGAAATAATTATATATTAAAGTATTATATATTAAATTATATATATAATATGTTATATATAATATATTCCAAATATAATATATATTAAGCTGTTTGCTATTGTACCATGCTCATGATGCTCTGTTTATTTAAAGTTTTTTAAATTGTTGTTTCAGTTTGGAGAGTCCTATTGTTATATATTCAGATCCATTCATTGTTTTCTTCTGCATTGTCTGATCTCCTCTTTTTTTATGTTTTTATTGGTGCATTGTAGTCTCACTTCACAATGAGTATCAGTTTGGTGTTAACATACATGCACACAGCTCTTGGGAACCCTCAGAGGTGCTAGGGAAGGGATACAAGGGAAGGGGAAGGGTAAGAAAGTAGTGAATCCATGGAATTACTGATCTGCTCTTAATTTCATCCTGTCTATTTCCAACTCAATGTATTATATTTTCATCCCTGAAAGTTCAACACGGTCTTTAAACAATATGTATCTTCCTTCCCTCTACTTAAATTTCTGAATGTATGATATATAGTTGTAGCAACTGTTTTAATGGTTTCATCTTTGAAATCTAACTTCTTCATCATTTATGAATCACTTTTGATTGAACTTTTTGGGAATTTATTACTGGAGTCCATATGTTGTGAATTTATCATTTTGGGTTTTATATGCTTTTTTTTTAATTTCTTTTTTTTTGCGATACCAGGGATTGAACGCAGGGGCGTTCTACCTCCGCGCTACGCCCCCGGCCCTATTTTTTATACTTTATTTTGAAACCGGGTCTCACAAAGTTGCGGAGGGCCTCGCTAAGGAGAGAGAGAGAGAGAGAGAGAGAGAGCGAGAGCGAGAACGAGAGAGCTGAGGCTGGCTGCGAACCTGGATCCTCCGGTCTCCGCCTCCCAAAGTACTGGGATTACAAGCGTGCGCCACCACGCCCGGCTTTTTTTTTTAATTTCTATTGATATTATTGGCCTTTGTTCTGGATTTAAGTTCTGGATTTAAGCATTTAAGTTACTCAGAAAAGTGTGGCTTCAAGATTTGTTAAGTGGAACATTAGCCATGCTCCATCAAAGGAGAAGGAGAATTATTCCCAGTACTGAGACCAGACCCTTCTGTACAGTCTCCCCAGTGAACCACGAGGATTTCCTCTCTGGATGGAACAGAGTGGAAATAGGTAGCAGACACTGGTCCCTGCTCTGTGTGAGTGCTGGATGCAGTTACCTCAATTCCTGTTAGGTGACTCTTTTTTAGCCTCAGGGACTTTTCTCCCATGCACTTGCTGCTCCATTACTCAGCTGAACACTGAGGGATCCCTTTCCAAGCGTTAGTTCCTTCTCTGCCATATCTCCTCTCTGATGTGTTGTCGGGAGAACTGCAGCCACCTTCTTCAGAAATTTCCAGCTCTGTCTCTTCAAGTCAGAGGGACGTCTGTGCTCTGCTAGCTCTCCTTCCCTGAAGCAGAATTTGAAAACCCCTTGAAGACTCTTATAGACAGGAGCTGGAGGAGCACTTTCATGGATCATGGTCCTTTATTACCTGATATTCATATTCATGAAAACAACTTTTATAAGAAACATTTTATCATTTTTTGTTGTTTTAAGCTGGAGCATAATTTTAGTCAGAAGGAAAAGTCCTCAATTGTGATGAAATCTTATTCAAATATTTGATGCATTTTCAACTTCCTTATGTTTGTAAATAATCTCCTCAATAAGACAGTAAACTCCTCTTTAGGACAAGAGGCTCATCTTGTATTTGTGCACATTGTAACACTGCACTTTGCTGTAAATTTAGACAGTTCCTACTACGAGGGAGAATGACAGCATAGGAATTGCTTATAATGTAGCTTTTTTATGTCTGAGTCTACCATATGACACTTAGTGATATCATCATAAGTCACGTGTGCCCCTCAAAACAAAACAAAGAAAGGTGGGACCAGTCTGTCTCTGAGTGGAAGTGGGAGTCCTAGGGCCTGAGACCCCGTGGTTTAAACTGAGTCAACGACCAGGTAGAAAAGTTAAAGCCCCAGTTTTGGGAGGAAATACAAGAAAGTCCAGGGACTTGGAGTCAACATCACTAAGGAACCAAGAGAATGGAAGCTGGGAACGAGGAGAAAGGGGGAAAACCGGTCTTGCAAACATATTGAGAGATATACGTGGTGTAGGTAGCTATTCTTTGAAACTTAGAAAAATAATCTTGCATAGATCTGGTGAAAAGGTGAGTGAGCCCAGTACAACTAGATGGAATTGTGATGGGAAATCATTTAAAGCGCGTAATTAACACAAATTCCTCTACCGATTCTGTTAGGGTGGCTCTAATCGCTGCATTAACTGTACAAACCCCTCTATTGTGCTTAAGCACAGTAGGATTCTGGCTTTGTTGCTTTATCATTAAGATACACGTTAACATAGTAAACACTCACACAAAACATCTCTGAAGATTTGTGCAGTTTCTTTGTAAAGAAGCCAGAAATTCTGATATGATCACAGTAAAAAGATCATGCTGTTTGTTATGCTAAGGGATTTTCATTATCTTATCAAATGTTTTAAATGAATAATAAATTTACAACTCAAACAGAATATGTAATACAATCCCTCACATAGTTCAGAGTCGTTCTTTCCTCAGTTATAGCCTCTATGTGTAGGGATGTCTGAAAGGCTTACTCAATATAATGATAAATTTCTAGAGATCCTGCCACTCCTCAGATTCCATAAAAGCCCAATAAAAATTCCTGAAGTGCTTAAAATCAAAACGTGCTATGTCCTAGCACTATGCTAAAGTACCTCATTTAATAGTTATACAAAGCTATGATGTAGGTATTATTATTGTTGCCATTCTTGAAAACTCCAGTGTAGAGAGTTTAGGTGTCCTTTCCAAAGTTGCAGTCGTCAAGGAGTTTGAAATAGGTCTGTTTGACTTCAGAGATTTTAATCACTGTTCTGCCCTTTCTGTCTGTCTCTCATTCTCTTTGTGTCTCTCTTGTTTGTGGAGGACTTAGCTACAAACTCGATAGGCTTCCAATTGTCCCGCCTTGCCTTCTATTAGTTAGGAGACCATTCTAGCATCTGTTCTTGGAATTCATCGCAAGGCAGGATACCTGCTTTGCAAGTGAAGTAACAGGAGTCTCTGCCACACCCGCCCACTACAGTAACAACATACTCCAGGATAGTATGGCCGCAAGTGACTCATAAACAGCCACACAATCCAGTCGGTTTTCCCTACTTAGGCTACTGTAATGTTCAGATTCACTTTCTTTTTACTACGACTTAATGGAAACCAAACCTTCATGGGAGGGAGAGACATCCTCCGGAGGCTGTGGGCACTGCCTCGCAGTGACTGAAGGGGGCAGCAGAGGGCTTTCCCAGTAGCTCAGAGGAGGCTGGAGAGTGCACCCTCGGGATGTTGGGCGAGGTGAGGGTGAGCAGTGTGAGAAGGGTTATGGGGAATCCTGGCAGGCAGGCGAAGGAGGAATCCAGGCGTGGTTCACGTGAAGCTAGACCAGCGATGAGAGGGTCACAGAAGTTGACAAGATTGAAATCGAATGGACAAAACCTCATCTGCAGATGCAGGGCTTTCTGCCTGGCCCTAGCCAGCTTCAAGCGACCAAGAGCTGTAATTATGGCTTTTTAAGTATATTATGTGGTGCTGGTCATGACCTTATAAACCCTATGTTTATTATCACATGTGTTATTTATTATTATTGTACTTATTTCTTGTTATATTTTGTTATTTTATTCTCATAAATTTAGTAAAAGTTTCACAAATTCTCAAAAAAAAAAAATCCTGTGGTGGGTATTTATCCAAATGTTAAAACTGAGTAAAGCCAGAATATTTGGGTTACATCTCAGGTCTAATCTAATCTGAAATCCCAGGCTCTTCTTCAAATTCTCAACACCTTGACAATTTTCTTTTAGTAAAGATTACTTCTGTATCCAGAAAATGTGAAGAAAATCAATTCAGTGATATTTCTAAAATCCCAAATTCCCTCCCTAAATCTATTTTTGTCTAAGAAATACTCTTTAGAATGTATTTGTTGGAATGAAAATCTTTTCTTTGGAGATTTTGAGTTCTTTGGTCTACCGCTCAAATAATTTAATTATTGGATTATCCAAGGGTAATACTAGATGTATCAGGTTAGGGAGACTCTAAGAGTCTCAGTTGCAGAGACTTCTATGACCTTGAGAGCTTCAGTTACTCATAGAATTGTCACTTTGTCTTAGCAGTCCATGCCTGTTACTACATAAATGTGAGTTATATTAAACTAAGACATAATTCAAATAATTGCTTATACATGCTTATATTGTTTATGAAGTTGCATAAATATAAATATATTGGTTGGCTTACAAAAATTCTAAAACAATTTTAAAAATTAAAATTTAGAAGCTTGTTTTCTAACATAATTCAAGAGGAGGGAGCCGGCAATCGTGAAGCCTGATTCTTTCAGAGTTTGATGGAAATAGCGAGGTCAGCAAAACTGGAAAAAACAAAAATCAAAGAAGATTTTAGAGTTGTTGCAGCTACAGAACACACTTTAGGAAGCTTTACCTAATCCCAACATACCCTTCAGGAAAATGAAAATATATATGAATAACGTATGTGTTAAAAAAAAAACATTCTTACTGGCAACCAAGTATGGGGCCACCAGGTATGGAGTTGTGTTTTCTCTTAAGTTGCCTGGCTATGTCAGTGTTATGCAGCCACTGTAGAACTCTGCTTATCCTCTGCATTTTGCATAGATCAAGGCTATGCAAAATTAACGGAGAGAATCTTTAAACCTAATCTTTCTGTTAATTTTTTTTTTTTTTGCGGTACCGGGGATTGAACACAGGAGCGTTCTACCTCCACGCTACACCCCCAGCCCTATTTTTTTTTTATACTTTATTTTGAAACCGGGTCTCACGAAGTTGCGGAGGGCCTCACTAGGTAGAGAGAGAGAGAGAGAGAGAGAGAGAGAGAGAGAGCTGAGGCTGGCCACGAACACGGATCCTCCGGTCTCCGCCTCCCAAAGTACTGGGATTACAAGTGTGTGCCACCACGCCCGGCTCTTTCTGTTAATTTTAAAGCTTGAGGTTGGGCTAATGCTTTGTGTG
>PVJS01058021.1:0-11893 GCA_004027185.1 Glis glis
GGTTTTGTTGATTTTTTGTATTTTTTTATTCTCTACTTCATTGATTTCTTCTCTGATTTGAATAATTTCCTGTCTTCTACTGGCTTTGGGGTTAGACTGTTCCTGTTTTTCAAGGGCTTTGAGGTGTGCCATTATGTTATTTATTTGGTGATTTTCTGTTCTTCTTATGTGGGCACTCATAATTTTCCTCTTAATACTGCCTTCAGGGTGTCCCAGAGATTTTGATATGTTGTGTCTCTGTTTTCGTTTGTTTCTAGGAATTTCTTTTTTTTTTTTTTTGCGGTACCTGGGATTGAACGCAGGGGCGTTCTACCTCCGCGCTACGCCTCTGGCCCTATTTTTTTTTATGCTTTATTTTTGAAACCGGCTCTCACGAAGTTGCGGAGGGCCTCACTAGGTAGAGAGTGAGAGAGAGAGAGAGAGAGAGAGAGAGAAAGAGGAGAGAGATCGATCGATCAATCGATCGATCGTACGCACGCGCATGCGCGCTGAGGTTAGCTGAGAACCCGGATCCTCCGGTCTCCGCCTCCCAAAGTACTGGGATTACAAGAGTGCGCCACCACACCCGGCTGTTTCTAGGAATTTCTTAATTTCTCCCCTTATTTCTTCTCTGACCCAGTCCTCATTCAGCAGTGTGGTATTCAGTCTCCACGTGTTTATGAGGTTTCTCTGGGTCTTCTTATAGTTGATTTCTAGTTTCATTCCATTATGGTCTGAAAAGATGCAGGGGATTATGTCACATTTTTTAAAAGTGCTAGTACTCACTTTGTAGCCTAGAATATGTTCTATTTTAGAGAAGGTTCCATGAGCAGCTAAAAAAAATGTGAATCCAGCTATAGTTGGGTGGAATATTCTGTATGTGTCTAGTAGGTCCATTTGGTTTTTGGTGTTCTTTAGGTCTGAGGCATCTTTACTGACCTTTTGTCTTGAAGATTGGTCTAGTGGTGTGAGAGAGGTGTTGAAGTCTCCCAATATTATTGTATTGGGATCTATGTGTGACTTAATGTCACGAAGAGTTTCTTTTATGAAGGTGGTTGCACCTATGTTTGGGGCATAAATGTTGACTATTGTTATATTCTCTTGCTGGATTGTTCCTTTTACCGGTAAGAAACGACCTTCTTTGTCTCTTCTGATAAGTTTAGGTTTGAAGTCTAATTTGTCTGATATCATAATTGCTACTCCTGTTTGTTTTTGAATTCCGTTAGCGTGGATTTCCTTGCTCCATCCCTTCACCTTTAGTTTGTACGTATCTTTACTTGTAAGGTGTGCTTCTTGCAGGCAGCATATAAATGGATTGTGATTTTTAATCCATTTTGCCACCTTATGTCTTTTGATTGGGAAGTTGAGGCCATTTATATTCAGTGTGATTATTGAGAGATGGGTTTTAATTCCTAACATTTTGAGTTTTAATTTCTGTTTGAGGTAGTGTTTGTTCTTTGCCTCGTTGTTTGTTTGATGGAAATCACTGTTTCTCTGGTTCTGGCGTTTCCTTAGTATTTCTTCTTTGTAATTGATGTCTTTGAGTATTTTCTCTAGTGCTGGTTTGGAAGACATAAAGTCTTTCAGGTTCTGTTTGTCATGGAAGGTTTTTATTTTCCCGTCCAATTTGATAAATATCTTTGCTGGGTAGGTAAATCTTGGCTGGAAGTTGTTTTCTTCCAGAGTTTGGAATATGTTGTTCCAGGCCCTCCTGGCTTTCATGACTTGGTTTGGAAGGTCGAGAGTGATTCTTATTAGTTTGCCTCTGAATGTTACTTGCTCTTTTACTCTCACTGCCTTTAAGATTCTTTCCTTGGCCTTTACATTAGTCAATTTGATTGTTATGTGGCATGGTGAACCTCTTCTCTGATCTTGTCTATTAGGGGTTCTACATGTTTCCTGTACCTGTGTGTCGACCTCTTTTTTATGTTTGGAAAATTTTCTGATATTACTACTCTGAATAGATTATTGATTCCTTTGGTTTCAGCTTCTATTCCCTCTTCTATGCCTGTTATTCTTAGGTTTGCTCTTTTAAGACTGGCTGAGATCTCTTCAATGTCCAATTCATACTGTCAAATTGTTTTTTCTGGTTTATATACTATGCGTTCATTTTTGGAGAGGACATCTTCTAAGAGTGAGATTCTGTTTTCCATGTGGTCTAGTCTATTGTTGATGGTCTGTACTGATGCCTTCATTTCAATTATTGCATCCTTCACTTCCTTCAGAGCTTCTTTTTGATTCCTGTTCAGGGTGTCAGAATCTTTGTTTATTTGATCCTTCAATTCTTTCAGGCTCTCTCTGAATTCTTTTCAGAAATCCTGTATCATTTCTACTATTAAAGTTCAGAATTGTCCTTCTGGCAATCTTTACACTTCTGTGTTGGCGGGTCTGTTGTTGTGGGGTTGGGAGAGCTCATTGTTTCTTTGCTATTCTTCCTTTTCATGATTTCAGGTTTCTTATGTTTATACCTTTGTTGCTTTTGGTAGCTCTCTCTCTCTCTCTCTCTCTCTCTCTCTCTCACTCTGTAGGTTTCCTATGTCTGATCTCTCTCCCTTTATAGTTTCTTATTCTGGAGGTAGATAGTTGCTACTAGGTGAGCCTTAAAGGAGAATAGCCTTTACTGAATGGTTATTCTCACTTGCTCAGAATAATGTCCATTTGCAGGCCCTATTCTTCGTGTTCTTCAGTGATTGGGACCCTTGCCTGGAGCCTCTCACTACCTGTGCAGGCAACCAGTGTCGCTATTGCCCCTCTCGCTGCAAGTGTGGGTCTCTGCGTTCTCCACTTGGGCTCTCCCCATGTCTCTCTCTGTCTACACCTATGGCAGGTGTCATCAGCAGGGGGCCCTGGTCTTGTGTCTCTCTTTGCCTACAGAAGCGGCAGATGTGGCTTTGACCCAATTCTGTGCAAACATGGAACTCCACATTTTCCACAGAGAGGGCTGATTTGGTCCAATATTTCCCCAGATACCACAACTATATGTCCTGTGGCAATCCCCGGGGACTCTATAAGGGCGCTGCAACCCATGGGCTGCAAGTCTGTCCCACCCAAATGTCGCCAGGGACTGTCTGCTTATCCATGCATCTACTGCGTCCCACAGCAGACCCCACTCCCACCTCCACTGGGGAAATCTGCATAGTCTCAGACCCTGTGAGTCCCTGTGGCCGCGCTGGGTGGTCTCCCCCTGGGTTGGCTCGTTGACTTATGGTCTCATTGAGCGCTGCTCTTAATCTTTGGGTGGGTGGGGGGCTCAGCCGCTGCCGCAGGTTCTGGTCAGGCCTCTGGGCACTGGGGACTCTGCCTAGCGTGGATCGAACTGCTGCTTGCTTTTGTCGCTGATACTCTGCAGTTGCTGGTTTTACAACAGGTCCCTGGCTTCTTTGTTGGTGGCCTGAAGAAGCCACAATGCTGGTAGCCACTGGCGTGGTCTGACCAAGATGGCGCTGCTTCTGCTTCTGCTGACTCAGCAGTTCGGGTCTGTGTCGCGCGTGGAGTGAGTTGCTGCTCAACTTCACTGCTGCTATTCTGCAGTTGCTGGATTCACAACAGGTTGCTGGCATCTCTATTGGTCTTGTGTGGAAGCCACAATGCTGGTAGCTGCCGGTAAGGCCCTGCCAAGATGGTGCCACTGCAGCCGCTGTCGCCGCTGCTGTTTGGTCCCTCTTATCTTTTCCCAAGAGTATTTAAATTCATATTTAGCAATTGATGTTTTAGTATTTTAACTTATAAATAGTTCAGATTTTTTTGAAGATATACATTTATAAAAGTTTATCCCATTTATATTTGCCTAATTTATCCATTTTGTTATTTTAGATTACCCATGAAAACCAAGATATAAAACAAGCATAGTTAGCATTTTAAGTCACCTTTACTGTAAAGGGAAAAAAAATTTAAAAATGGACATTAAATATCTAACAAAGAGCCAGGCATGGTTGTGCACATTTGTAATCCCAGTACTTGGGAGGCTGAGATAGGAGGATTGCAGGTTTGAGGACAGCCTCAGCAAGTAATGAGACTCTGAGCAACCTAGCGAGACCCTGTTTCAAAATGAAAAATAAAAAAAATACAACTGGGGATGTAGCTTGGAGGTAGAAAGCCCCTGGGTTCAATCCCCAGTATCACACACACTCACAAAAATCTAGCAAAGACAGATACAATCCTGATTGGCTAGCATCCTGGGGAAAAAATCATGCTAATAATTTTTAATAACATCTTTTACTTTTATTTTACCAACAATCTAAGTTAACTTATTTGTTAAGAATTTATTCAAGTCACATGATGAATAGGAATTTGGAAGCCGGGTGTGGTGGTGCACACTTGTAATCCCAATACTTGGGAGGCTGAGACAGAAGGATCGCAAGTTTGTGGCCAGCCTCAGCTACTTAGTGAGGCCCTCTGCAACTTAATGAGACCCTGTTTCAGAATAAATAAAAAATAGGGCTGGGGATATAGCTCAGAGGTAGAATGTCTCTAGGTTCAACTCCCAGTATATAAAAAAAGGGCATTTGGATTCATTCATTTTGTTATATCATTGTTTTTAATTTATGAACACTCATTTATCTATAAGCCAATTTTTGGTACCATATAGACAATAGACAGACAATAAACTTATGTATACAAACCTGTATATAAATAGACAGCATGCAGCCTGGCGTGGTGGCACATGCTTGTAATCCCAGTACTTGGGAGGCTGAGACTGGAGGATCCGGGTTCACGGCCAGCCTCAGCTACTTAGTGAGGCCCTCTGCAACTCAGTGAGACCCTGTTTCAAAAAAATAAAGACTAAAAAATAGGGCTTGGGGTGTAGCTCGGAGGTTAAATGCATCCCCAGTACCGCAAAAAATAAGAATAAAAAATCTGGCTGGGGGTGTAGCTTGGAGGTAGAATGCCCCTGGATTCAATCCCCAGTGCCCCTCCAAAATAGACAGCATGAAAATATCTTATAGCTTTCATTTGCCAGATGTATTGTATCCCTAGAGATAGGGGACAAGAGAGTTACAGATATTTACTAAACAAAATGCCAGATTAAGAATTCCAGAAATCAAGACACAACTTATCTGTCATGTGACACAATGAATAATAGATTATATGATAGAGGACACAAACATGGAAGCCCATACAGTAGCAGATGTCTGGGGCAGGCTCTACCAATCATGGTTGACACTGAATCAATTATTTCAAGTAGCTACTTGTCACTACGAGGAAGATCTGCATCAAACCACCTTTTTTATTTTTCAGGGGGGAAAACCCCCAAATATTCAGATATCTGACCATTTCCCTTCCCATTTATAGAACAAACCTCCATTTTTAAATTTACATTAGGGCCAAGCCAGGTAAGAAAAACTAGTTTCCTCCTCTTTTCTCTAAGTCTTCTGCCTTCTGCTTATTTAATATGCACTCAAGGGATAAATTCTCAGGGATAGAGACTGAATTACCCATAATCTTATAATTTGCATGCTTTAAGGGATTTTCTTGTGTTATTCTGAAAAGAAAAAGAGGAGATAGCTCTAGTAGGATCAGACTTCCAGTCTGTCACATGCTGACAAATTACCTGTGGCCAGGAATCCCTGCCAGAGTTGCAGCCCTATTTGTCTGCTGACTATTGGTGGTACAAGCATCCTTGTTCTCCAATACGCAGTTATTTTTTTTTTTTTTGTGGCACTGGGGATTGAACCCAGGGGCGTTTTACTTCTGAGCCACACCCCCGGCCCTATTTTTTATCCTTTATTTTGAAATCAGGTCTCACGAAGTTGCGGAGGGCCTCACTAAGTAGCTGAGGCTGTAGGCGAACCTGCGATCCTCCGGTCTCCGCCTCCCAAGTACTGGGATTACAAGCGTGCGCCACCACACCCGGCATTCCAATATGCAGTTCTTAGGGTGCTCTATTGGTCCCTACTGGATCCTCCAAGTCAGCTTGGGGTCCTCAGAAAAAGAAGAAGTTCCTTCTGGAAAAAATATCTCAGAGATCCCAAGTAATTTAGGTGCACTTAAGAATTTACAATTTTATGATAACAATAACACACAACCTTGTAGAGATCCTTAAAAGGATCTGAGGACATTCCCAGATAAAACAAAGTTAGGCAGATAACAATATATATCTTAAATATAACAGTTGCTACTCCCCAAAGGTGGAGCCGTTTTACTTTCAGTTAGACAGCATCAGTAGAGTAGGCATTTATTTTGACTAAGAGGTCAGACAAAGGGGATAGCACTTCTCTTCCTGGCTATATGTATTTATTTATTTTTTGCGGTACTGGGGATTGAACTCAGGGGCGTTCTACCTCTGCGCTACACCCCCGGCCCTATTTTTTTATACTTTATTTTGAAACCGGGTCTCACGAAGTTGCGGAGGGCCTCACTAAGTAGAGAGAGAGAGAGAGGGAGGGAGAGAGAGAGAGAGAGCTGAGGCTGGCCGCGAACCTGGATCGGTCTCCGCCTCCCAAAGTACTAGGATTACAAGCATGTGCCACCACGCCCGGCTTGGCTATATCTATTTAAAGTGGCAGTGTTGGATTCACTTATTTCCCCAAATATGAAGTACAAATAATAGAAAAATAAACATGTAAGTTGACATATTTTAGTTAAGGCAAAGTTCTGAGAATGCTCTCTAGCTGATAGTAACTGCTCTGGACAGACTGATTTTGCTAGAGCATAAAACATGAGGTTACACAGAGACACTTCACATTTACATTTATAGCAAAAGCTTCAGAGTTAAAAGATTGGCTGGTAAAGTGTATCAGGTCTGAATATGTGGTGCTTCGTGAAGGTAGTTCCCTTGACTATTACATAAAGGTTGGTTTCCTTCAACATGTGTCTCAGAAGGACACCACATTTGATGAAAATGTAGGGTTGCTCAAAATGCTAGGAGATCAATCCCTCATATGTGTTTTTCTCAACGAGTGACTTATGTTCCCTATGACCCAGGAACCAGGTATGTTGACCTAAAAGGGAGTGCCCTGTCTTCAGTTATTTTTACGAACAAGCACTCTTCTTCTAAGTCTTGTCTTCGGTGCCTTTAAAATAAGCACACATCTAAAAGGAGTAGGCTTTGGCCAGGAAAAGAGAGAGACAAAGAAAGAGAATCTTTAAGTCTCATAGATAGCAGTTGGGTTTATTTAAAAAGCAACCTTTTTTTTTTCCCTTAGTCTCAAAAGTGGTCCTGAAGGTGTATCTCTCTTACATTCCAGGCATAGTTTATACAATAAAACACCAATAATTGAGAAGCCTGTGTGAAGTCCTGCAGTGGCAAAGTAGGAGAGAAGAGAAGGGAAAGTGTGTGCTGGTCACTGTGAGCCTCTGCTAGGTCAGTCCTGCAGCCAGCCCCACTCACACAGGTTGTGCTTGTGGGCAAATTAGCACAAGATGGCGTTGCTCTGGGTGATCTCGTGAGCCACGTCAATGAAGTAGGGCAGCTGCATGGACAACGAGGGAAGGTCAGGTGGGATACCAGGTGCTAGCATCCCCTTCCCTGAGTTAGGGAACATGTGAGACCTGGAACTCACTGTAGTTGGCTATGCTAAGCTCTACATAAATAAACAGTAGGATGAATCAATGAGCTGGCACATAGTCCATCACAGAAAGACAGTGTAGACAACCAGGAGTGACTGTAGTTAAGCAGATAACAGTAGTGATCCCAGAATGGAATGATGATAGTTGATCCCAGAAAGCCTAAGCTGGATAGGGAGATGAGGTAGGGATCCTTCACTTTCCCCAAAGCACCCCAAACCTGTGCCTACATTGGGAACATCCAGGCCCAGCTTGAATTTCTCATTCGGTCACTGGCTTCTGTCATAGTTGGGTGCTGTGGTGGAGAAAAGGATTGAAAACAAACCTCCCCTGTGTCCCCAGGGACCCTCCCAAGCAGTTGGAACAAGACCCCTGAGATAGTGGACCTGGAATCTGAGCCACCCAGTCTCACATTCCAACATATGGGAGGTGGGGATAGAGGGGAGATCTATACTAAGGGCTCAGAACCTACATGACTAAATCTTTCAAATTGTTTTGGCAAGCTCTAATGGGGAACCCAACCCAATTGTAAATACAGGGGGTCCATGAAATGAGCTCCCAGATTAAAATGCACCTTGGAAGGGGGTTTTAGAAAAGGGTAGGCTCCTGGTGCAGCTGCTGGAGGCCTACAGGCTGAGGGACAGGTGGCCAGGCAGAGGTTGGCAGGCTCCATTCCGCAGGAGCTGGAAGGGATTGACCAGAAAGGATTTCTTACTGTCCTCCATGGAGTATCTCTTCACCTCATAGGTTGAGTCTGTGTCTTCCAGGAGCGGGCAGATGGCATGAACTAGCTGGGAGAGATGGCCCATGACAGAGGTCAGGATTGGAGGGACCCAAACTGGATGACTTCCTCTCCTCCACCACACACACAACTCCACCAACCCCCATGCACACACACGTAGGCATTCACATGCAGGCACACTAGCTCACACTAGCTCTCGCATGTGAGAGCTCCACAGTGCTGACAGGGACAGGCAGAGGGGCCCTACAAGTCCTGAAGAGGATCCATCTCTTGGAACAGGCCCCTAATGCCATGCTGCTTTAAGCATAGTCCTTCCCAAACCCCCACATCCATGTCTCCTGTGAGACTTTACCCTGAATCCAGGAGCCTGACACAGGCCCCAGGGGAGGTAGCAGTAAGATCCAATCCAACCTCAGGCCCTATGGGCTCAGAAGAAAGTTCTAGATGATCAGAATAAAAAAAAAAAAAAACAGCGCTGGCTAGGCTACTCCCTAGCCCGGCCAGCAGCTCCCCAAACCCACCCTCTTCGAGGTCCACCAACAGTTGGCATTGTACTTGGATAATGGACAAATGGTGACAGAGCAAGACTCTTCTCCCATCCCTCTACCCCGCTCACTTCCCATGGACTCATGAAGGCACAGGCTTCCAGGATCAGGCCAGAAAGTGGGTCCCCAAACCAGAGAATTTAATTCAGCACTCATCCCTGGAATATAAGGACTCTGGCCCATCTGAAAGTACTTTGAGTACTTGTAAAGTACCTTACAAGTGATGACACACCCTCTCATAGTACCAGTATCAGCACAATAGGAAGGGCCCCAGCAAAAGGGACAAACACAAGAATATGTGATCTCCTACATGGAATTTGAGAGACCCAACCTTTCAGGCACTTGGCTAATATTGGGGGCTCTAGTGGACACTGCTTGCTCTGTAGTCCCACTATGGAAGGTTGCTGCTTTAGGCAGCTCCCTAAGAACTATTCTGTGGTTCCTGCCATGGAAGGTCACTGCACCAGACAGCTTCCTGATCAATAGTCTTCTTGCACAAAAACAACATGAAGTCTGATATAATAATTTGGAGAGAATTTAATAATTGGGGGGTTGGGGAGGAGATAAAGATGACAAATTCTCCTGGCCTTCTGTAGCCAGGGCCTTCTTATATTAAGGCTTCAAACAAAGCAAATAGGAAGATCACAAGTTAAGACCAGGGAGTGGCAATTACAAGTTAAGACTGGGGAGTGGCAAGGTGAACATTCCATGGAGAATGGAGGTCATCAAAGTCCACCTTTCAGTCCCATCCAGTCCAAGGAAGCTTGTCTGTGTGCAGACAATTTCCACTTAGCATGTACTGTGTACATGGTTAAGCCAGTCCAAAATGGTGATCTCATTGCATTGGCTAAGATGGCCCTCAACAGGCTAAGGTTATAGAAATTAGCCAGTTAGTATTTTGTTTCTGTTCATGAATCTCAATCCAAGAGATTGGATTGTTCTACAGAGGGGTAGAACATCTGAGTTGCCCCCAGGATGGGTTGCTGAGGGTGCGTCTGTGTTGTGTGGGCTGCAGGTGGGAAGACAGAAGAGACACTTTGGAGAACCAGCTTATGGACACCCGCATGAATTTCATCATGCTCTGCCTCAATCCTGACATTGTGAGTTCCCCATTGTGAGGACCAGACAGGGTGGGAGAAGTCAGACATCTGCACTCACATCCACAGTGGTCCTGTTTGGTATTTGAACTCTTAGTGGCACTGGTCCTCCAAGCTTTCCTATCCTACCCACAGATTGTCCCTCATCACCTGAAAACCTCACCAACCTGTGAAACAATCCCCACCAGATTATGGATCAGTTCACTCTCTCCAGGGTAGACATCCTATTCCCAGACATGAACGCATGCTCTCCTGTTTTGTTCACCTCTGTTTTGTGATCTCTGTCATGGGTCCTCTCTGCCAGATTTAAATACCTTCTGGCTGCTCCCAGAATACAGAGACTCAAACTCTGACACAAGCAAGTAGAAGACAGGAGAAGGTAATGCACCCTGTCTTCAGAAATGGGCCCATGTGATTCCCCAGGGCTCTGTCCATGACATCAGCACGACTCAGGACCTTTTCTTAATAGGCAGCTCCAGGTCAGCCTGAGGTCCTCTGCTCATTTCCTCTTCCTTTCAACATCAAATACTCCTTATCTTTATGCACATGACTCAGATATCTACTGACTTCCACAACCACCCAGTAGGTAGAACTTTGTCTTTTCCCCTGGTAATCTTTAGTACTTTTCTTCTTTGAATCCATCCACCATCTGAGTCCAGAGACTGCCAGGTGCTCAGGCACTCCTGGGTCTGACCTATAGGGGGTGGTGACAGTCTCAGGGACAGTGTGAGTTCCTCTATGAGGTCCCATCATTGTGACAGAGGGAGTTCTATTGCCAAGCAGGGTTTAAGTCAGTGGCGATGCATTAAATGGAAGCCTGGACCCTCACCAGGTGCGGTCCAGGGAAGCTGGCCTCTCACCCCTGGCAGTGGCCATGACAGCATGGGGACATGGCTGCTCTGTCAGGGAGCTTATGTCTGATGGTATTCACAGCTGTTTTTTTTGTCTCAGGAGAAACAGAAGCCACAGTACCTGGAGGGCCTGCCTGAGAAGTTGACACTGTACTCACAGTTCCTGGGGAAGCGGCCATGGTTTGTTGGTGACAAGGTAACAGGGAAGGAATCGGGATGTCAGCGTTGGAGGTGCAGTTTCCTCCCACTCACCCTGTGGATTTCGTGTCTTATGATGTCCTTGATTAGCAGCGCATGTTTGAGCCCAAGTGCCTGGACGCCTTCCCAAACCTGAAGGAATTCTTATCCCTGGGCTGTGTGTGTTTTGAGGTGATGCCCCCTTGCTCCTCACTCTGATGTCCTCTCTTCCTTGCCCATCTCCATGACCCTTCATTGTCCTGGAAATTAAAGAAGCATTAACTCATTGATTGAGCACTGGCTTTCTTCCAGGACTGGTCCTCAGCATCTTACATCTATTGGGTGAAATTTATCATTACGACATTCTAGCAAGTGCATGAGATTATCAGTCCCATTAGAGAGATAAGATAACTAAGACTGTAAATGGAAAGCCATTTGCTCAGTGTGACAGCGCCAATAGAGGCCATGCTGGGCTCCTGTTAACCCTTGGGCTTCTGAAGATGGCAGTCAGCCTTTCCCTGTGATTTTGACAAAAGGAAAAGCCTCAGGCTTTTGTTCTGCCCAAGTTTCCCAACCCAGAACCCAGCCAAGGGAGGGGAGCATGTCTGGAGTGCAGATGCAGCTGGCAGTAGGAGGGGTGAGGCCAGGTAGGGTGATATGAAGACTGACAACATTCACGCCTGATCTGCAGCACGCTTCGCTCAACCAGATGCCTGGCTGGGGGAGCACTGGGCCCTGGGCTGTGTGTGCTGGACTGAGCACACATGTGGATGCCCCTGTTGGGGGATTGTATCTTAAATTACTCAACCGTGGGTTCCTGTTTCAATCTTTTCATGCTTTGCTTTCTCTCCCTCAATATCTCAAGTGCTTGATGCATGAAATGGGATAATACTGTCATTTTCACTTACTTTCTATTGTTTTCCTCTCTATGAGACCCAGTGGGCCATGCCAAGATGCCCCCATCCCGGGAATGAGTGCAGCCTGGAATGGCAGGTG
>PVJS01058022.1:0-11892 GCA_004027185.1 Glis glis
TAGTGAGGCCTCCACAACTTTGTGAGACCCGGTTTCAAAATAAAGTATAAAAAAATAGGGCCGGGGGTGTAGCACGGAGGTAGAACGCCCCTGGGTTCAATCCCCGGTACCGCAAAAAAAAAAAAAAGAGTGAAGAATTTATCTTTACTTGGAAGGCTGAGATAGGAGGATCGCAGGTTCGAGGCCAGCCTCAGGAACTTACTAGACCCTATTTCAAAATAAAAAATAAAAAGGGGCTGGGGATGTGGCTTGGAGTTAGAATGCCCCTAGGTTCAACACACACACACACACACACACACACACACACACGAAGAAACTTTTTGTAGAATGCCCCATCCTTTCCCAGAATGAGATGACATGCCCCTCACTGACAAAGGGAATGGTTCCACCACGATTAACTTAGAGCAATAAGGACCTGAGTCTAAGAGAGAGCACACAATGGAGCAGAATGAGGACCTGCTAGAATGGAAGGAAAGAAATCAATCAATGGGGGCTACACAGACCCTTTCTGTCTATGAAGGGGTGCAATCAGAGGAAAAGACACAAGTACCCCAGCCCTAAGTGGCATTTCTCCAAGCCCTTTTGTCTCATGCTCAGCTCTTGGACCTGCCAGTCAGTCCTGCTAACTCTGGCCCCAGACCCTTCCACTGAAACCTGGTTTTTATCTCCCCACTTCCCCCTTTTGATTTATACTAATTAGAAGCAGAGTTGGCTCCCTGCCTGGAGTTCTCACTGCTAAATCAAGAGTTTGAACATATGAAACTTTATGGTGACAGAGGACCCCAATAAACAAAGACCATTATACACAACAGGCCCTGTAAAAAAGGTAGCATAAGGAACCGCCTGTGAAAGAGGCCAGGCTTAGAAGATAAAAGATAAGAACTGGGAAACAGTATTGCTTAGGATTACACAATTTTTGTTAAAATAAAGTATCTCGTGCATTTCCTTTTGTGTACTGAGTGGAAATTTAAAATGAGAAATAAGTTGTTCGGAGCTGGGGGTAGAGTGTGTGCTTAGCACACACAAGGCCCTGGGCTTGATCCCTAGTACAGAAAGGGAAAAAGAATGGGGGGGAGAAAGAAACAAAAAAAGGACAAGTATAATTTTATAATGCACTTTTCTTTTGTTGCTTCCTTGGGCCTCTCTAATAACTTCCAGAATACATAGAAAAAAGCTCAGTTTTCTATTTTCATTGCAGCTTTGCTAAATTTAGGTATGAAATGCAGCTCTTTTTTATACCAAATAGCACCTATAATTTAATATTTAAATTGATATGTAATAGATACTTAAAAACAAAACTAAAAAAAAAGCATTTTCTCCCTTTTATCTTCCTTCGCTTCCCCTGAATGTTTGCGCCTGATTTGTGTTTCCTCCTTACCCTCCCATCCACCTCTGTGACCACATGTTCCTGACAGATAGAGAATATCCAGGTGGCCTGGTACTTACAAACCTGTCAGATGTTATTCAATGCAATAAAGAACACATCATACGAGTCTTTGGCGTATTGTTACAGGGAAACCCTGTTTAGAATTCACTAATTGGGAATTTGTGATAATTTGAGGAAGGGCTGGCTGAAGTTAACCTTTGTACTATCTATGAAAAAAAAAAAGAGTTCACTGAAGTTCTGAATAGTGTAAACAAGATTGGAAGGGGAATAATTATCTACTTAAAAGAACCAGTTGTTTTGAAAAGCTTTAGAAGTATCCTTTTACATACAAACAGGGTAATTATGATTTAAACAAAGGCTGGCCTGTTTCTTAGGCTTCTTTGAAATGTCAATTACAAATTACTCTTGTCTATTCACTGAGGCAAAACCCACCCCTGTGTACCAGGCCACAGTTGGTTTGCTTGCTTCTACTTACTATATTTGAAAATAATAAACCTGAAGTTCTTTTAAAGTAATATAATTTAATTCAAGCTTTTCACTAACCTAGACAGTTGGTCCATCTTGTAGTGTGGGTGAGGATCACTAATTACTAGCATCCGACAATCAGGAACGCATGGAGGGACAATTGCCTTCGCTAACTTACTGGGATAGCCTGATAATAGGTGCAAATCGCCAAAGGAAGCTACTCTATAGTGGTAACTTTTTTTTTAGCTTATCAGAGTAAGAAACACATTTTGCATTGCAACTCAGTGCACACACAGAAACAAAAATAATTTTATTATGAGCAGTGCTATTATTTTCTATTTATTTTTTGATAAATGTTAGTCACAACCCGCTAAATCAATCACACAATCTATTACAGTAGTCCCCTCCTATCCACAGGGGATATGCTCCAAGACCTCTAAGAGGATGCCTGAAACCACAGATAGTACTGAAAACCCTATACACACTGTGATTTTTTTCCCCATACATATTTGTCTATGATAAAGTTTAATTCATAAATTAGGCACTGTAAGAAATTAGCAATAATAAAATAGAAGAATTATAACAATATAATATAGTAAAAGCTATGTGGATATAGTCTCTCTCAAAATATATCTTACCATACTGTACATATAGGGTTTGGTATCCAAGGTTGACCATAGGTAACTGAGAACACTCACTGACAATGAAACCATAGATAAGGGAAGACTATTATAATGAGCCATCGTTTTGAAAGTACCACTCCAGAATGTGTTGGGGAAAAGGGTGGCAGTGGGGAGAGATGTGGTTGCTGTCTGTTTTTTTGTTTGTTTTTGTTGTTGTTTGTGGGTTTTTTTGTTTTTTGGGGTATTTTGTGTGTGTGTGTGTGTGTGTGTGTGTGTGTATGTATGTATGGTACTGGGGATTGAACCCAGGGGCATTCTACCTCCAAGCTACACCCCCAGCCCTTTTTATTTTTTATTTGAAATCAGGGTCTTGCTAGGTTGCTGAAAGTCTCATTTAATTGTTGAGGCTGTCCTCGAACCTGCAATCCTTCTGTCTCAGCCTCCCAAGTACTGGGATTACAGGCATGAGTCACCACACCCAGCTTGGTTTTCCTTTCCTTTCCTTTCCTTTCCCTTTTCCGTGTGTGTGTGTGTGTGTGTGTGTGTGTGTGTGTGTGTGTTTCTGCGTGCAAGCGCGTGCGTGCATGGTACTGGGGTTTAAACCCAGGGACATTCTACCTCCAAGCTACACCCCCAGCCCCTTTTAGTTTTTGTTTTGAAACAGTCTGTCAAGGTTGCTGAGCCAGCTTGGTTTTCCTGATGGTGTGGAGTTTGGTGGGCGCGTGTGGGGGCACCCTGCCCCGGGATGGAGCAGGGCATCTGCTCACTGACCTTTCTGGACCAGATCCCCTGCTCATTCTCCTTCTCCCTGACTCCTGTTTCTCAACATTCGGTATGAAGTTCATTTCTACCTTCCTCAACCCTTGCGGCTCAGTCTCCATTTCCCCCTTTTTTCTTAGGCCGGCCAGGCTTCAGCACTGCAGGTGACCCCAAAGAACACAAGTCCTCCCCAGGAAATGGGTGCGCCCTCCCCAGCTCACTTCCAACTGCTCCATCTCTGCTCAGTTTCTGGCTCTTGGCTGTATTTTCCATCGACAGTCCTGCTCTGATCTGTTTAGATTGGGGTTGGTATTTGGTGTCTCAAGTTTTTATCTAATTGCTCTCCATTAAGAACAAGGATAAAGCCGGGCATGGTGGTGCACGCTTGTAATCCCAGTACTTTGGGAGGCAGAGACCGGAGGATCCGGGTTCGCGGCCAGCCTCAGCTCTCTCTCTCTCTCTCTCTCTCTCTCTCTCTCTACTTAGTGAGGCCCTCCGCAACTTCATGAGACCCGGTTTCAAAATAAAGTATAAAAAATAGGGCCAGGGGTGTAGCGCGGAGGTAGAACACCTCTGGGTTCAATCCCCGGTACCAAAAAAAAAAAAAAAAGTACAAGGATAAGCCAGACATGGTGGTGCAGTACTTGGAAGGCTGAGACAGGAGGATCACAGGTTAGAGGCCGGCCTCAGCAACTAAGCAAGACCCTGACTCAAAAAAAACAATAAAAAAAGGACTGGAGGTATAGCTCAGAAGTAGAATGCCCTGGAGTTCAATCCCCAGTACCACACACACACACACACACACACACACACACACACCAAAAAAAAAAAAAAACATGGATAATGTATTATCATGGGGAAAAAACATATTTTTGGTCAAACGAGACCTAAAACCCAACTCCCCAACATTTACCAGCTATATGACCTTCAGTGTATTATTTAATTTTTCCATCCCTCAGTTTCCTCATCCATCAAATTGGGATATCTATTTGCAGGCTTCTGAAGGATAATATTAATCAAATGCTTGCCTGTGCCTGGCATAAGGATTCTCTAAATGTCAACCTAATATCAATGTTGTTATTGTCGCTATTATTTACATTTAACCTACTGGCTCACCTCTCCTTCCGCCAAAACCACACCAGCCAGCCTGGATGGCAGATACTGATTCAGAGTTTGAGACCATCTACTCTGTAGCCCATGTTCCCAGCTTCCCCATTCTACACCTTTCTACAAATACCTCCTTCATGTATTCTCTTTGTTCATTGCATCCATCTCACTTGAACCCTCCACTGTGTCCCCTAGCTCCCTGCATCCCAGTTCCTGATAAGAAACACCATGCTTGATATGGAAGGGCATTGTTACAGAGGTTGTTTCTGACACTTACCTGCATGAAGGGCCACAGAAGCAAGCCCAAGAAGCCCATACCTCCACAAGCCAGCCATCCAAACAGGTGACAGGCTTTGACCATAGAAATCAGAGAAGACCTAATTTATCCCATCCAGCAAGGAGAGACTAAAGAGGAGACTGTCATGAGTCCAGGGGTCCCAACCTGAGAGCTCATACCAGGCTCTGCACTAAGGCGACATCCAGCCATGACCAGTGTTGCAGCCCTGGTTCCACAGCCATCTCCTATCTCACCAGTGCTGCACCTCACTCGCTGATCCAGGCCCAGACTGGTTTTTTTGTTTTTTGTTTTTTGCGGTACTGTGGATCGAACCCAGGGGAGTTCAAACCTCTGAGTTATATACCCCCAGCCCTATTTTTATTTTTATTTTTTCTCAGTCAGGCATGAGACCCTGTTCCAAAATAAAATAATACAATAGGGCTGGAGGTAGCTCTGAGGTAGAAGTCCCTGGGTTCAACCCCCAGTATCACAAAAAAAAAGGGGGGGGAGGGAGGAAGGGAAGGAAAGGGGTCTCACTAAGTTGCTGAGGGCCTTGCTAAGGTGCTGAGGCTGGCCTCGAATCTGCCATCCTTCTGTTTCAGCCTCCCAAGTACTGGGATTACAGATGTGTGCCACCATGCCCAGCTTGTCTCATCCTTTTGATTCAGTGCAACTCTCTCCTTAGCTTTAACTGTCCTCCCACCTATGTGTAGCCTCTGTTTTGGGTTTAATGTTTTCAGATTATCCTGGTTAACCTCATATTTATAGGATTTATAACCCCCCATATTTAAACCTGATTTCTTCTTCAAACCTGATGGCTTCTCTAGGCAGCCATCTTCCACCCCTCGACTCCTGCCTCTTCTAGCCCCACAGATGAAACCAGGAAAAGTAGCAGCCTATGACATAAATGACTGGGTAGTAGTGTCTTTGGTTTATAATCCAGATCTATAAGCAGAACACTCCAGGTGTGAATATTCTGTCATCTGGGAAACAGCCATAGTACTTCTTTTCTGGTAGACCCTGGTAAGGTTGTATCTGCTTGAGCATTATGTATGACAGTGTGGGAAATGGTGATTGATTTACCTGGAAATCAGTATCTTCCATCTTCAGAGAAGAGTAATTAAGATCATAGTAATTAAGAGCCTAGATTCTGAAGCCTGAGGACTTGTGTCTAAATCCTGCCTCTGCAAATTTACTATTATATTTTGAAATGGTTATTTTGTTTGTTTATTTGGAGAAGGGGTACTACTTACTTAAAATAAGTTAAGCATCTTAATCATATCAAGCTGGAAATATCAGAATTGTTCACTCAGTTGTAGACACTGGCCTCTACCCTGATTCTTTGTCTCTGTTTCCCCAACTCCTCCCTTTTGAATTCATGAATTCCTTTGGGTATTGACTCAATTGTATTATTTATCTACCATGTTGTCTGGCACTGTGCTAGACCCCAGAGATACAAAGGTGACAAATCCTGGACTCTACCTTAAGGGTGGAAATAGATATATATATATTTTTTTTTTTTTTTTTTGGCCGGGGATTGAACGCAGGGGCGTTCTACCTCCGCGCTACGCCCCCGGCCCTATTTTTTATGCTTTATTTTGAAACCGGGTCTCACGAAGTTGCGGAGGGCCTCACTAAGGAGAGAGAGAGAGAGAGAGAGAGAGACAGGGAGAGAGAAAGCGAGAGCTGAGGCTGGCCGCGAACCCAGATCCTCCAGTCTCCGCCTCCCAAAGTACTGGGATTACAAGCGTGCGCCACCACGCCCGGCCTAGATATATATTTTTAATATATAAGATATAGAATATGTAAATATATAAAATATATAATATGTAAAATAGAATATGTATAAAATATATAACATATATTTATATATATATTTATGGCACAGAGACTTGCAAACAAACACATTCATAAGAATATTTTCTGGGCATGGTGGCACAATACTTGGGAGGGTGAGACAGGAGGATTGCAGGTTCGAAGTTAGTCTCAGAAACTTAATGAGACCCTCACAACTTAGGGAGACCCTGTCTCAAATAAAAATAAAAGGACTGGGAGTGTAGCTTGGAGGTAGAATGTCCCTGGGTTCGATCCCCAGCACCAAAAAAAAAAAAAATTACGGTTGCTGAGATAGAGGACTTTCCAGGGCACACTGGCGCATAAGGCGGGACATGGTGAGTTCTGCCTTAGAGAACAAAAAGAGGAGGTGTCAAGGAGTAAGGAAAGCCTTGCAAAAAAGGCCGGTGCCTGGGCTGAATCTGCAGTTGCCCAGCTTCCCACCAGCTCCCTCAGAACTACTCCAACCTGAGGCAGTCTGAGTAAGACAAAGTCTCCACACATGGGGTCAGAAACGTCACCCAGGTCCTGGATTCCAGCTCCCTAGTCCCAGTGGGTGGTCTCTGTTGTAATCAGTTAAGGAATCTGCTCTTGTCAGGTATGACTCCTGGGCCCAGAATCATAGCTCTCTGGTCTCTGTGCCTGTCTCTTCTCTGCCCCAGCCCCTGGAAAGCTTCAGTCCTTGGTTATTAGGCTGCAGTTTTGACCATATACAGTACCCAAGTCCTTCCCCAAAACTTAAGCCCTTCTTTGAACTCAAGCCCCATAACCAGAGTCCCTGCTGATTTACCTCTGTCTTCACCACCCTCTCTTCAGGGATATGGACCTTGCTTTATATCCCAGCTGGGGCCCTGCCACCCAACCAGAGAATGAGCTCTGGAACAGCCACTCATCTACCCAGGCCCAGCAATCCCACTTAATTGGAAATCCTAGCCCCAACCAAGCCTGGATTGCAGCTAATTTGTAACACAGGCTCTCTCTGTGTCCAACCAACCTTTAGTTAGGCTCCTATGAGCCCTCTTCTTGACTAGATCTCAACTTTGGTATTGTTCTGTCTTTGGCCTGCCCAGTCCAGTTTTAGAAAGAACTATAACTGCTAAGTTACTTTAGTGAGAGTCCCCCAACCATGTATGTATGTATGTACGTATGTGTGTATGTGTGTATTATTGTGATGCTGGGTGTAAGAAGCAGCCTGCAGCAGCCTGCTAGAATTTTTCTTTGAGCTAGTGCAACAGGAAAACTACAAAGAACAAACCCTTCTATACCTATAACAGTGCTTTCCACCAGACTCCTATCAGGAAGGCACCCAACACTTGTTCTTTGCACTGTCCCAATTGCAAACTGTCACCTGATGACCCAATATGCTAATAAAGGATTGAAAAATTGCACCAGTTTGACCCAATCAGCATTTATCCATACTAGTCCTCATTTAGGTCCTCTATGAACCAACCCCTCCCCTGCCCTCACTCCATAAGATGCCCACCCTAGACTATATAGGCAGCACAATCTGTTCTACCAAGAGGAGTCCCTCCCAGGCCTACATTAAAGCTTTCTCTTTATGCTGTTGAGCTAAGTCCCTTGTCCTCCTTTTTTTTTTTTTTTTTTTTTTTGCGGTACCAGGGATCGAACCCAGGGGCATTCTATCACCGGGCTATACCCCCAGCCCTATCTTTTTATTCTTTATTTTGAAACCGGGTCTCACTAAGTTGCGGAGGGCCTCACTAAGTAGCTGAGGCTGGCTGCGAACCCAGATCCTCCGGTCTCAGCCTCCCAAACACTGGGATTACAAGCGTGCACCACCACGCCCGGCTTGTCCTCTTTTTTTCTAACACTGGGAATTGAACCCAGGGGCATTCTCTCTCCAAGCTACACTCCCAACCCAATTTTATTTTTTGTTTGGAAACAGGATCTCACTAAGTTGCTGGGAGCCTTATTAAGTTGCTGAGGCTGGCCTCAAACCTCCTGTCTCAGCCTCCCAAGTATGAAGATTACAGGTATGCACCACCACACCTGGCTTCCCCAACCTTTGATATCTGATGCCTGATCAAGTTCCTCATCTCCCACCTTTGATATATAAGTCCTTGGCCTGCTTTACCAAGAATCCTGTTAGGTTGGTTTAGCAGGAAAACCCCTATCCTTGAGGTCTCCTTTTAGTCTTCTACTAAAAGGAGGGTCCATCTACTGACCCCCTCATTCTGCTCCTTGGTGATAAATCTCCACTTGTCCTTGTTATAGATGAGTTGAGCTTGATTTATCTCTTATTGACTTCTACTGCAATAGTCTTGAATAAAATCTTCCTTACCATCTTAACAAGTGTCAGAAAAAAAATTTTTTTCAGCTGGATGTGGTGGCTCATGCCTGTAATCCCAATACTTGGGAGGCTGAGACAGGAGGATCATAGGTTCGAGGACAGCTTCAGTAACTTAGTGAGACTCTCAGCAACCTAGAGAGACCCTGTTTCAAAACAAAAAATAAAAAGGGCTGGGGGTGAGCTCAGAGGTAGAATGCCCCCTGGGTTCTATCCTCTGTACTGCCAAAAAAAAAAAAGGAAAAAAAATTTTTCTCTTTAACACTTGCCATGTCCTTGGGACAACAACTGTGGACAGCCCAGCTGCCCTTCTAGGTTATACTGCCCTCCCCAGTCTACTCTAGGAATCAGGTCTTTTTCCGGGCCATTGAGCTCCTCTTCCTCAACAGCCCCTCACGGACACATGTAGCAACACTGCTCTGGTAGTCACTTAAAAATATAAACCTAGAGAGGACGGGCCAATTCTATTCCAACCAGCCTCACCTAGTGCATTCAGTCAGTCAGATAATCAAACATATGAATAAATTTAAATGGTTTCTCAACATAAATATATTTTCAAAGAGCTTCCTTATTTATATTATAGACATAAAATACATTCACTCAAGGCATGAAATATCTGTCCTGTGCTCTTTTGAATAAAAAAAATCATAGTGAATGCAGATCTTTAGTGTACTAATGTTCCATCAATAAATTCACTGGTCTTTTTGTAAAAAAAAAGGAAATGTCTGAAATTTTACCTCTAGGGTTCCAAGTATTTTTTGTTGTTAGTAGAGAGACTTTTTGTAAAAGTCTCCTCACCTAGAGGCTCTGGTGATTTTGCATGTTTTATTAATCTCTTTTGTTTTGGCTTCAAGTAAGGTAAGGACTTGGTGTAATTCAAAATTTACTGAATTTGGTGTTAATGTCAGGTACAGAATTTTCCTCTGGAGTATCTCCCTTCGTGGGGGCTGTCACTGAAGTGTTCTGTAGGAAATGACGTGTCAACCACTCATTGGTTCTTATGGCTTTGCAGTGGAGGCAGGGCCTTTCTCTGAGTTGGTAACTTGCCAGATTCCTTGACCTCTGAGCTGTCTTTCTCCTCTTAATGCTGGCTGGTGACAGATTGTGTTCACTTTCACTCTCCTTCCACGAGGAGGCTCCTGAGTTCGATTCTTCACTGTCACACTCGGTAGTATCACTGTCAGGTTGGGTCTGATTAACCTGGTGGAGCTGAGAATGGCGCCTGGCTCGTCTTTGTTCAAGATAGGCATTGACCAAAGCCACTTCTGAGTCAGTTACGGGGGCAAGTTGGCTGTATTTTGGTTTCTTTATCATTTGGGAAGGGTCCCAGGAACCTTCATCTTTGCCTTGTCGCTTATGGTAAGTTTCTTTGCTTGCTAACCGAGAAAACAAATGGACAAGTTAGGCACATAGCTCATTATGATGACTTCACATTACCCAAGGAAGCCTAAGGCACGCGTGTGGGCTTGCTCTTGGTGGCCAGCTGTTCAAGTCCCCACATTTCTCCAGTCATTTGCAATGCTGGCAGCTGACTGCACTTTCTAGCACCACAGCCCATCTCCTAAAGACCAGAGGAGTCAGATAGATGCTTGACATATCACTTTTGAAGTTTTGTAGGCCTCAGAATATAAGATCAAAGGGGGAAGTCTCCAAATTTTATCAGAGAAGGACCTTTTATCCCTTGCCTTGAAGTCTCAAAGATTCAAGTATAAACAAGTATGATTCGGGTAGTAAGAACTAAGAAGGAACTTTTCTTTGTGCAGTGGTATACTGGAGCTGGCTTATACCAGCTCACAAGAGCTAATAAATTTTCAGGAAATTTGTGAAATGGTTAGACACAGTCACTACTAAAAATCACATAAACTAGCCAGGCATGGTGGCGCATACTTGTAATCCCAGTACTTGAGAGGCGGAGACCAGAGGATCCGGGTTCGCGGCCAGCCTCAGCTTTCTTTCTCTCTCTCTCTCTCTCTCTCTCTCTCTCTCTCTCTCTTTCTCTCTCTCTCTCTCTCTTTCGCTCTGTCTCTCTCTCTCTCTACTTAGTGAGGCCCTCCGCAACTTCGTGAGACCCGGTTTCAAAATAAAGGATAAAAAATAGGGCCGGGGGTGTAGCTCGGAGGTAGAAGGCCCTTGGTTTCCATCCCCGGTACCTCAAAAAAAATCACATAAACTTAAAACTAAATCAATCTACTTTAAAAAGTAATAATTACTTGATACCCATAAATTCCTAACTATCTTACTACCGTTTATTATGCTGTACACTCTTGAAGCTATTTATGTCTTTTGTATCTGGATATTGGAAATATCGTATAAGGATGTGCTGCTGCACATCTCTTCCCAACTCCACGTTCAGTGGCATCATGCTGTTAGTTGAAACCAGCTTCAGTGGGAGTATTTACACCCTGCAAATCAGCAAATGCTAAAAGATCAGGGCCTGATGCATGGTTTTGTTGATTATCTAGGTTTAAGAGTGTGATGGAGAACATGTTACTAATACAGATTTCAGTATCATGCCTGCAGCCACTACATTGTGAATAACACCAGAAATGAAGAAATATTCTTCCAGCATTCTAAAACTACTAGCCATTTAATCAAAGAAGATACTCATATCATAGACAACCAAGTTAAGTTCCAACATACATCATCTGTTTCACTTTCATCTTACTCCTTAATTCTGAGGAAAATACCACTCATGCTGCAACTACATTTGCTCATCAATTGCAGCCATGGGATGGCTCAGGATGCAACGGTCTGGCGAAAATCAAGGAGAGCATTTTGTGTGAATCAATATTCTATATAGAATTTATCATAAAGGGAGCCAGGTGTGGTGGCGCACGCTTGTAATCCCAGTATTTGGGAGGCTGAGACCGGAGGATCACAGGTTTGTGGCCAGCCTCAGCTACTTAGTAAGGCCCTCTGCAACTTAGTAAAACCCTGTTTCAAAATAAAGAATAAAATAGGGCTGGAGGTGTAGCTCGGAGGTAGAATGCCTCTGGGTTCAATCCCCAGTACCGCAAAAAAAAAGAAGAAAAGAATTTATCATAAAGGGTATTGTATATTTTATTTATAAATTGTGTGATACACATCCTTCATATCAGTAATTTTTTTTTTTTTTTTTTTTTTTTTTTTTTTT
>PVJS01058023.1:0-11892 GCA_004027185.1 Glis glis
TTTTTTATACTTTATTTTGAAACTGGGTCTCACGAAGTTGTGAAGGGCCTCACTAAGTGGAGAGAGAGAGACAGGGAGAGAGAGAGAGAGAGAGAGAGCTGAGGCTGGCCGCGAACCCAGATCCTCTGGTCTCCGCCTCCCAAAGTACTGGGATTACAAGCGTGCGCCACCACGCCCAGCTCAAATACTACCCTTTAAATCACTCACAAATTCAAGACAATCCTTTTCAAAATTCAAGTGATAGCCGGGCGTGGTGGCGCATGCTTGTAATCCCAGTACTTGGGAGGCTGAGACAGGAGGATCCAGGTTCACTGCCAGCCTCAGCTACTTAGTGAGGTCCTCCATAACTTAGTGGGACCCTGTTTCAAAATAAAGAATAAAAACTAGGGCTGGGGGTGTAGCTCAGAGGTAGAGTGCTCCTGGGTTCAATCCCCAGTACCACACACACACACACACACACACACACACACACAAATTCCAGTGACATTTTTTTACAAAACTAAAAAGCCACATCCTCTTATTTCATCTGGAATCTCAAGAAAATCTGAATAGGCAAAAGTGAAAAAAAAATGAAGAAAGTAACTTGTTCTGATTTCAGAAATTTCTCAAAATTATAGTAATCAATTGAGTATAATCATATTACTGGCATAAAAAGGCATATATATACCAATAGAATAATAATACAGAGTGAGGGAAAAGACTGACACACATAGAATTAAATCATGTTTAAAAAATTACCGAGTGTGGTGGTGTACACCTATAATCCTAGTACTTGGGAGCCTGAGACAGAAGGATTGCAGGTTCAAGACCAGCCTCAGAAACTTAGTGAGACTCTCAGCAACCTAGGGAGACCCTACTTAATAAAAAAAAAAAAAAAGAGGGCTAGAGGTATAGCTCCTAGACAGAATGCCTCTTGGGTCAATCCCCCATACCCCCTCCCCCACCCCTCACACAAAGGTACCTGGAAGTCCTAGGAACAAGAGTGCTGGGAAACTGGATATTCATATAGACACATGAAGTTACATCCTTATCTCATAGAATATACAGAAATGAAATCCAAATGGTTCAAGGAGCAAAAACCAAGATAAAAAACTGAACAATTCTTAGAATAAAAAGCAAAAGTCTCATAACATTGGATTTGGCAATGACTTTTTTTGGATATTATACCATAAACTTCATTATAAAAGAATAATAAGTAGACAAATTTTCCTTCACCAAAAATAAAAACTTTCAATGCTGTCATTTGTAGCACCATGGCTGAAACTGAAACACATTGTTAAGTGAAATAAACCAGGCATGGCAAGAGAAATACTGTATGTTCCTACTCACATAGGGAGGCTAAAATAGCTGAGTTCACAGAAAACAAAATAGTTACTAGAGGCTAGGAAAGGGAGGGAAGAGGAAAAAAAGGGAGAGTGGATAATAGGTACCAAAATATATTTAGATAGGAGGGATAAGTTTTAGAGTGTTCTACAGCACATTAAGGTGACCATAGTGTACAGAATTTTATTGTATATTTCATAAAAATAAGTCAGAGGATCTGGTTAAAAGTTCTTAATACAGAGAAATAATGATTGATTTCACCATTACAAACTGTAAACATCTATCCAGTTACTACACTGTACCTCATAAACATACAATTTCAGTTAATGAACATTAAAATACAAAAATTTCTTCTTCAGAGAGTGAAAAGCCAACCCTTAGAATTATAGAAAATACTTGCAAATCAAAAATCTGCAAAGGCATATAAATGAAAACACACACAGTCCAGGCCTCAGCATATGTCACCACCTCTCTCCTCTCTCCTCTTCCCTACCAGCAAACACCACCCTACCAGAATGTATTTTACTTGTATTTCTTGTTTCCTAGAATGTCTACTTCAAGTGGACAGGGACATTTGATTGTGTTTCTTTACTGCAGAACACAGGAGGAGATTAATATTTGAGAAATCACTGAGCTCACACACACACATACACACACACATACAAACACACACACACACACACACACACACACACACACACACTTTGCACAAACCTTACCACATCCACTTGATTTTTACTGACTGAACTCAACCCCATCTCATGCATTAGAGAGATGGTTCCAGAACCCCAAGCTAATTTCCAAAGATGGGTTTACCCAACTGGGTACAAAACATAGATCACACAAAAACCTGCATGGGAAAGTTTCAGCACCCTCACTCATCATTTTCACACCCTGGAAGCAACCAACTGAGCCAGGCTCAGAAGTAAAAAACATACAAAATCAACTGTAATTCTATATACTTGAAATGAAATACCTGAAAATGAAATTAAGAAAAAAACCCCACTGGGCATGGTGGTGCACACCTATCATCCCAGTACTTGGAAGAGTTAGACAAGAGGATCACAGGTTTGGAGTCAGCCCACTGTAACTTAGCAGGACCCTCAGCAACTTAGGCAGACCTATTTGAAAATGAAAAAATAAAATCCGGGCATGGTAGTACAGGCCTGTAATCCCAGTACCTGTGATTCTGAGACAGGAGGATCACAGGTTCAAGGGCAGCCTTAGCACCTTACTAAGACCCTGTTTCAAAATAAAAAACAAAATGGGCCGGAGGTGTAGCATGGAGGTAGAATGCTGCAAGGTTCAACCCCTAGTTATAAATACACACAAAAAAGTACTGTGTCCACTGGAATATATCGTGGGGAAAAATAGTTGCTAACACACTGAACTGGAGGGGGAAGTTGGAGTCTGCAAATGCAGGAACAAATCTGGAATTTTAGGGATTTACTGCCAGCCCTAGGAGGAGGTATGCTGGGGAAATATAAACTGGATGTGCAACCCTGCTTCCAGCACATTTGGAAGACTGGAAGGGAGCTGGGTTACTCCTGGGGGAACAGAGGGACAGGACCCCTGGGACCACCAATCCTCCACACATGAACCCCACACCCATGGCAGGATCCCCGGGTGTCCTTCTGCTTTCACTGCATGCTCTGAGACTAGGTGACTGTGCGGGGGGCTCTGGCAAAGTGGATGCAGGGGTTGGACAGGTTGCAGGGGACCAACTGCTGGCCACCCCATGGCCAGAAGGGACGGAGGGACCAAGGGCTGAGCTGCAGGAGCATCTGGCTGGGCTCTGGTCTGCTGGCTCTGAAGGTGATGGTAGCGCTGATTTTCACCATTTCTAACAGCCCCCAACACTGTCTGGGAAGTCCTAGACCCACATGGTCACCATTTCCTGCCTTCTGGGGAGTCAAAGTATTTTCCCTAGTGATCTTGTAGCACCTCAGATCACAGGGTGACAGAGGCTGAGCCAACACCACTTGGGTCTCACAGAGCAGAGAAGACAGACCCCTAGAGATGGATTTCTGATCTGCACCAGGATAAGAGATTAGACGGTAGAAGGCTAGCACCCCCTCCCAACTGCCCCATAAGCCCCCTTTCCCACCACTCCCTCACACTTTAAGGCCCCAAGTGACAAGGGATGTATCAGACTCATGGCTAAATGAGGCCAGAAGGGCAGGTTCTTGGCTGCACCCTTTAGAGCCAGGGTTTCCTCCCTGCAAGGGAACCTAGTCCCACCAGGGGAATATTTCCATTTAGACACAATGAGTTCTGGCTTTCCAAAGCTGCCCTGTTATCTTCACACACATTGGGGGAGGTGTCCTTCCTGCATCCTCCCTCTAGACACAGAATCACAAGGATGTGTGTGGAATTATAGACTGAGCTTCCCAGGCAGCCAACCCTGATCTCAGACAGGGAGGGAGGCCAGGTCAGGCCAGGTCAGAGGAGGGAGGCAGGCATCTGTAATTTGGGATACAGCCAGGAGCTGCATGATCGAGGCTTCCCCACCCTTTCTCTGTCAACTCATTTTCAGATTAAGAAAATAAAAAATACCCACAAGGGAAGACAATCATTAAACACATGGAAAATCAAGAGTTATATGGCAGCAATAGTTAAAAAATGAAGTAAAAGGAGGGAAAGAGCAAACATTTGAAACAGCTCAGGTAAGGAGCCCATTTCACCCACAGTCCAAGATGAAAACTCGTATTCCCATGCTTGGGAGGCAGACTCAGTGCTGAAATGTGGCCCAGAAGGGACCAGTCCCATTTGGCAAGGAAGCAGAATCTAAGAGTTTACCTCTGGGAGAGCAACATGCCTTCCCGTCCTATAGGTTGTCTTATATAAGAAAATAAGGAAGCCGGGCGTGGTGGTTCATGCTTGTAATTCCAGTACTTGGGAGGCTGAGACAGGACGACCGCAGATTTGTGGCCAGCCTCAGCAAATTGTGAGGCCCTCTGCTTAGTGATACCCTGTTTCCAAATAAAGAATAAAATGGGCCTAGGGGTGCAGCTCAGAGGTAGAATGCCCCTGAATTCCATCCCCAATACCACAGGAAAAAAGAGAGAAAAGAAGGAAAATCCCAGGGAATAGATTAACAAATTCAAGTCTCTTAGAAGTAAGAATACACCACCAAAATAGAATAGAGTGCAAAGACGGCAAATAGTACTGGAGAAAAAATATGTACCCTCTGAATGAATGTGCAGAGTATCCTAAAACAAACAAAATACTAAAGCAACAACCAAACAGATTAATTAAACATGAGAAAAGTACTGAAATATATGTCATATAACATGAAACTTCATGAGATAAGTATTCAATGTAAATAGTAATCATTAAAAATTAACATGTAATGACATGGAGATAAATAAGGATATTTATAAGAAATAATGCACATGTATGAATAGACAGAGTTAATCCATACACACATAAGCATTTTCTAGCAATTTGAATTTATCTACAATCAACAATCTGACAATGTTTTCCCAGTGTGTACACAATTTATGGAATGTTAACACAATAACAATTGGGGCAAAACAATAGTTTTACCTTCACTGACCAGAAAATTATAGTTGTTGATTAAACCTGGATTATGTTTCTCTCCTGCCCCCAAGACCCTGACCTTTTTGACTTACCCTCAACCTGAGCTGAGCCTAACCCATACAACCTTTCTTCATGACCTCTCCTAAGAACAGGCTGACCTCTGGGTAAAAACATTCTCTGACCTGGGATTTACTTTACCCCCCTACCTGCAGCCCTCTCCCTCCCACCTCCATGCAAATCTTCTTTGCTCCTCCCTATTTAAGCAAGGTCTTTTCTGCATAACTCATGAGATGCTTCTAGATCTTATACTTGGTTCTTCTGAAGTAGAGCAGAGAACCTGGGTGAACAAGAAAGGTTAAAAGAGGCCATCTGTATGAAGAACACATATAGGGAAGATAACAGATAACAGGGATAACAGTGCAAGATAATACAAAACTTCCAAGACCCAAGAGCCATCAGAGGAAAAAGGATGAGGGAGCAGACAAGTGGCCCCAGGAGATTAGAAGGGCCCACTGATCTTTGGAATAGAGGTTCAAATTATGGATTGAAACTGGGCAAAAAACATTGGATCCCCCAGGCCTGATTCTGATCAATCATAAAAGAACAGATAGGGAACAATACAACGGATAAAAATTCACCTACCAAGAATATCAAAGATTGTTCTTTCAGGTACCCCACCCCCCTGTGTGGGGAGAAACTGCTTTTGTCTTCTGTCTTTCCTTAGCTTAAAATAAACCTTTATACCCCTATGCCTACCCTTCTACAGTGTGTCGACTTCCCCAGGGCCTCCAACTTCTTCCTTGAGAGGCTCTACCTCAGGCTGTCCACCAGGAGGAGCTGACCCAACAGCTGAAAGTCACAGCACACTTCAGGACCAGTGGCAGCTGTGGGCACCTAGTGGCAGCACCAGGTGGTGCTGAAGCCCAGAGTCAGCACCCCCCTCTAAGTTTACAAAGGGAACCGCAACCATTGTGATAAGGTGTCTGCACCTAGGGAAGAACAAGGGAGAGAGCACCAGTCTTTTTAGAGTGGAGTTCCCCAGGATCCTTCTGTTTTCCTCCCATTAGAAAGGTTCACACAGAAAACATGTTTTAAAAATGCCATCCAGCCAGGCGTGGTGGCACATGACTGTACTTCCAGTACTTGGGAGGCTGAGACCGGAGCTCTGGCTTCCCCACCAGCCTCAGCTACTTAGTAAGGCCCTCCACAACTTGGCGAGACCCTGTTTCAAAATAAAGAATGAAAAATAGGGCTGGAGATGTAGCTCAGAGATAGAATGCCCAGGTTCAATCCCCAGTACCGCAAAAAAAAAAAAAAGTGCCATCCATTACTCAGTGAAAAAATGAAAATTAAAACACTGTGTGTGTCACCTGAATGTAGCATGGGGAACAAATAGTTGATAATGCTGTGAACTACAGGGGAAGAGGGAGTCTAAAGGTGGGGCTGAGCCGGGCGTGGTGGCGCATGCCTGTAATCCCACTACTTGGAAGGCTGAGACAGGAGGATCGCAGGTTTGATGACAGCTTCAGTAAGTAGTGAGGTTCTCATCGACCTAGGGAGACCCTGTTTTTAAATAAAAATAAAATAGGGCTGGGGGTGTAGCTTGGAGGTAGAATGCCCCTGGGTTCAATCCCCAGTACCATAAATAAATGAATAAATAAATAAATAAATGTATGTGGGACTGAGGTAGGATAGGAGAAATAAAATATTAGGTAGAAAGGAGCCAAACTGGAAAGGGAAAATCTAATCTAGAAACTTCATAATCTTTAACTCCATCCTACAGGGCCAGTTCTACTTTAGGTAGAAGCCTCAACAGGCCCACACCCTTAATCACAATGGCCTTTCTCCTGAGATTCCTGAGATGCTTAGTGTAAACAAAGGATCCATAAGGAAGGTCAAGATCAGGTGCCACCCAGTCACCACCCATGGATGCCAGGAACTTGAGGATTCAGAAGTCCAGACCTCCACCTCTGCTGTAGGATCCTACCTACCCACCCGTCACGGGGTCCTATAAAATAAGAACCGTGAAACCCTGAGAGGCTGCTCTCACACTCTCCAGGAGGCCTGTGTTCTTCCTGGAACCTGTATTCTCACTTTCCTAAATAAAGCTGTCTTTGTCTCTGACCAGCGCGTGCTGAAATGCTTTTCTGCCGTGGAAGCCAAGGACCCCAAGGACCTGAGGTGAGTTTCCCTTCCCCAATCCTGGGAACTCCTCAGGACTCTACACGAAATTTTTTTTTTCCCCGTGACAGGGCTTGAACTGGAATTTTAAACTTAGGAGCTATGCTGGGGGGAAAGTAAATGGATTCCTGAACATTTGGAAGACTGAGGAGGAAAACAAGAGACTCAGGAAGAAATGAAAGACCGCAATCCCTGGACCTCTGCTGTCCCACAGAACCTCACCCAGGAGTCCAGACCGCGAGGGGGCCGACCTTGGGTACCCGCGGGGACTCGTGCCGCCCAGCTCACCCCGGGGCCGCAGACTCTGCAGCGGACCTCGGGACATGCTGCCGCCCAGCTCACCCCGCAGCGGAGGGGTCGGGACCCAGGACGCAGACTCTGCAGCGGACCTCCGGACATGCTGCTGCCCAGCTCACCCCGCAGCGGAGGGGTCGGGACCCAGGACGCAGACTCTGCAGCGGACCTCCGGACATGCTGCCGCCCAGCTCACCCCGCAGCGGAGGGGTCGGGACCCAGGACGCAGACGCCGCAGCCAACCCGGTTCCCGCTGCCGCCCAGCTCACCCCGCTGCAGAGGGGTCGGGACCCAGGACGCAGACTCCAGGGCTGATCCGCGGGGCAGCTCGGCAGGTTCTGGTTCGGTCCAGTGAGCTATGTTCACACACTCACCATTTCCCGTCTTGGGTGTCCACGCCCTTCCTAGACTCTCTAGGCACCGGTGGGTCACCAGGAGGCTGAGGAAACTGAGGCAGCGGCTGAGCCACGTGGTCTCCAGGGTGGAAAACTCGGAGCAGGGTAACTAGGAAATAGAGCGTGAGAAAGGAAGTGGCGGGCCTGGCTGAGGGAGAAAAGCCCCGAGATCGCGGAGTCCCGCCCACTCGGCTCTGCCTGCGCACCTGATTGGGCCGCGGTATCTCTTTGATGCTCCGGTCCAGGCCCCGCCCCCTCTAACTTTAAATGACTAGAGATGTAATTCAGTTCTTGGTTGAAAACACCCAGAGTGCTGTGCTCTAGGTGGCCACCCTGTTCAGGCTGAGCTTCCTTGTGCAGGGACCAACCCCTGCCCAGACACACTGTCATTTAACCTGGTGTAGAAGGCTATATCTAAAGAGTGGCTCAGATATGAAGATCTGTCCAATAAATCTTAGAACAATATATGCCCAGTGAATTGTGCATATTCTAATTAAGGAAGCCTAGAGAAACAAAATGATATGGGTACAAAGCCCAATGATATGGGTACAGTCCAAGTGCTATCCATCAAGTAGATAATGTCAACCTGAAGCTTCCAAGAAGAACCAGACCACTGCCACCTGCTCTGTGCTCCACCATCAAAGGAATCCAATCAGGCTGAAACCCCACCTCTCAAGTTGTCCATTTACAACTTCCTATAGAAGAAGATCCCTGCATTCCCAAAGCACCCCCTCACTCTGGAGGTGGCTCACTTATTTCTTACTTTCCTAAGTAAATCTCTGTTTGTGTCTCTGGCTTGTGCTGAAATTCTTTTCCATCACGTTAGCCAAGCAGATCCAGAGTTGAAGAATCGACTCTACTCCCAGGACAAGGTCACACATAAGAGGAATCACCTTGGATACTACTCAAGAGAGCAATCTCTTCTGGCCTGTATTATTCATCCAAAAAGTGAAACGACTTTCTTTTTAATCTTATTGAGTCATATTTTCAAGTTCTAACCAAATTACATAAAGCCCTGGGAGAAAAAGTAGATGATAACATACAGTACTATAATTGGAGACAAGGGACTGAATTCTCTGGAAAAAAATGCAAAATCCAATCACAGATGAATTAGAAAAATTGTGTTCCATAGGTTTTCTCTGGAAATTTAAATGTTTTCAGCTTCCTGCAAGCAGTATATCTTGGTGAAAACATGTGGAAAGTAGATAGTTTAGGCACTCTAGGGGTTTGCTACCCTGGATGGAACAACCTTTTATTCAAAAGTTGTGTATTAGAAATTCTGTTATTTTAAATTCTTCCAAATAAGGTGATTTTTCACGTTAGTATTCAATTCATCCCTTTCTGATCTCAGTAAAAATAGAGTAATATGTTTCTTATATTTATTACAGTATCAAAGTTAAATGAAATAATACCTGTGAAGATGCTAAATGAATGTAAGGCATTATTTATAGTTATATAAAATAAACTAAGAACCATTGCCAGACAGTCCAGTAGATCTGGCCAATTTGTTCATAGTTTTATCTTTATGGGGACTATGGACATCCCTTGTACATAAACCTCTCTTGTTGGATTAAAAGTATATAAGAAATAAGAATATAACTTATTAGTCAGGAACCAACAACATTACAGAAAACAGAATATTTTTAAAAAACATTTGCTGGTGAATGGCACTGGAGTTTATGCAAATTTATAAAAAATGAAAGGGTGACAGGATCTGAGTTGTACAGGTAACAATCTGAAGAAGGCATACTGTGATAAGTGTTCTTTGATAGGAATTTCAAGAGGTAACTTATTTCTTTTTTAAGAGAACCTGTGAAGGGTGGAAAAGCAAAAATAAAATTTTAGAGATGTTATTGAACTTGTTTGGTGACCTAAGAACTGTGGTAGAGTCAGAATGTAAACCTAGGTTTCTTTTCTCTGAAGGTTCCTGATATTTGCTATTTATGTGGAACAGAGCTAGAGGCCACATGTTTTCTATGAGTTTGACATATGCCAAGTTTGCATATGTCAAAAAGGAATCACAGAGACAGGTGGTGTGTGTGTGTGTTTGTGTGTCTGCAAGGAGACTTATGGTTTACAGAGGTAAAGGACTGAGGAAAAGGATATCATTAAGCAAGACATTGTCGATGTGGAGGAGACTCAGCAGAGTGTTCAGAAACAAGCACCTTGACAACCATAAAACATGGTTCACTTTCACCCCCTGTGATGGTGCAATAAAGATAAGTGAGAGTTGAGGGTTCAGGTTTGCAAAAAGTGAGGCAATAGAATACAACAAAATGTGTGTCAAATTGATAATCAACAGCAGTACATGGCCTAGTGGGGCAAAACATAAACAAGAAGACAAATACACATTAAGTACCTAGCCCATGGACTTACTCTTCCATAGTGGAGTTCAAAGTATTCTTAGTGTTCCTAATCTTCCAATTTATTTATTTTTATTTATTACATTTATTGGTGCATTATAGTTATACATTTTGATAAGTATCAGGGTATCAGAAGCATGCATGCACACATTGCTCATTTAGCCCTCCCTCAAATCCCACACTATTCCCTCCCCCTTCCCTCCTTTCTGTGCTCAGCATAGTGATTGACTCTGAAAAGTTTGTGTATATACATTGTGTGCATTAGTGTATTTCCCTCTTCCCCCCTCCCATCTCCCTCAGTTAGGTCACCTTCTTTGCTCAACTAAAGTTTTCTCCTTCTTTGTTTGGAGTCCCTTCTAAGTCCCATCCTCCCTAGCTTCCACATGTTAGGGAGAACATCTGACTTTTCACTCTTTTTGACTGACTAATCTCACTTAGCATAATGTTCTCCAGTTCCCTCCATTTCCCTGCAAATGATGTAATTTTGTTCTTATTTATGGCTGTGTGAAATTCCATTGTGTACATATCCCATAGTCTTGTAATCCATTCATCTGTTGATGGACATCTTGGCTGGTTCCAAAGCTTGGCAGTTGTGAATTGTGAAGCTAAAAACATAGATACACATGCATTAGTCTGGTAGTTTGGTTTCAGTTCTTTTGGGTAGATGCCTAGAAGTGGTATTGCTGGGTCATATGGTAGGTTCATTCCCATTCTTCTAAGGATCCTGTTTTTTTGTTTTTGTTTTTGTTTTTGTTTTTGCGGTACTGGGGATTGAACCCAGGGGCATTCTACCTCTGAGCTATACCCCCAGCCCAATTTTTTATTCTTTATTTTGAAACAGGGTCTCACTGCATTGCGGAGGCCTCACCAAGTAGCTGAGGCTGGCTGCACATCTGTATCCTACTGTCTCAGACTCCCAAGTACTAAGAATACAAGCTTGTACCACCACGCCCGGCTGCTCCACACTGTTTTCCGAAGTGGTTGCACTAATTTGCAATTCCACCAACAGTGTATTAGAGTTCCTACTTCTCCACATCCTCGCCAGCATTTGTTGTTGTTTGTGTTTTTAATGATTGCCATTCTAATTGGGGTTAGGTGAAATCTCAGGGTAGTTTTCATTTGCATCTCTCTGATTGCTAATGATGTTGAGCATTTTTTCATACATTTATGGGCCATTTGTATTTCTTCTTCTGTGAAGTGTCTATTTAGTTCACTTGCCAATTTTTTATTGGATTATTTGTGTTTTTAGTGGTATTTTTTTTAAGTTCACTGTATATTCTAGATATTAATCCTCTATTAGAGGAGTAGCTGGCACAAATCTTCTCCCATTCTGTCGGCTCTCTGTTGAGGTTCTTGATTGTTTCCTTTGCTGCACAAAAGCTCTTCAGTTTAATGCAATCCCATGTATTGATCCTCATTTTAATTTCTTGTGCCTTTGGGGTCTTGTTGAGGAAGTCTTTACCTATGCCTATGTGTTGAAGTGTTGAACCTATGCCCTGTTCGAGTAGCTGCAATGTCTCTGGTCTGATTTCTAGGTCTTTGATCCATCTTGAATTGACTCTTGTACAAGGTAAGAAAGTGGAGTTTATTTCTATTTTTCTTTTTTTTTAACTTTTTATGTTCATTTATTGGTGCATTGTAAATTATAATTATACATTTTGATATATGTCAGGGTATGAACATCATACATGCACACATTGCACATTTAGCCCTCCCTCCAATCCCACCCTATTCCCTCCCCCTTCCCTCCCTTTCATGCTCCAGATAGTGATTGAGTCTTATAGGTTTGTGTA
>PVJS01058024.1:0-11892 GCA_004027185.1 Glis glis
CCTTTCTCATCTTTAAGCTGCCCTATTGTGGCCCCAGTGAGGTGGACAGCTTCTTCTGCGATATCCCGGTGGTGCTGGCCCTGGCTTGTGCAGACGCCTCTGTGGCCCAGTTGGTGAGTTTCACCAACATCGGTGTCGTCGCGCTCCTGTGCTTCCTGCTCATCCTCACTTCCTACACCCGCATTGTCCTCTCCATATTAAAGATCCGCTCCTCTGAAGGCAGGGGCAGAGCCTTCTCCACCTGCAGCGCCCACCTGACGTCCATCCTCTTGTTCTATGGACCTGTGATTGTTGTCTATCTCAGACCCGCTTCCAGCCCCTGGCTAGATTCCGTTGTTCAGGTGTTTAACAATATTATCACTCCTTCCCTCAATCCTTTGATTTATTCCTTGAGAAACAAGGATGTGAAATTAGCCCTGAGGAAGATGTTAACTCAAGTGGCCCACCCTTCTGGGGTATAAATAATAGGAGGATTTCTTCTCTCAAGTTCTTTGGGGGGAATTTGTGCAGATCCATTCTTCTCAAAGTAAATTTCTTGTCAAATAGAGACCTGGGAAAACATCCTATCTGTCATTTCCTGGGAGTTTTAATATTTATATTGTAGGAAACAGATGGACTGAGACAGATATTGGCACCTTCAACGAAGCTATTTCCTATTAAGTCAGCATTGTTTCTTTTGTAATTTGCCAACACATCTCTTCTGCTCTGTAAATTATTTGGATTTACCCATATCTTTACTTTTCCAAATAATAGAATTTGGAGATTTATTCATCTGGCTATCAGAGAAGTCTGGTGTTGGACTTCATTCCTTGTATCTCAAGGGAGAAGCTGGCCATGAATCTATTTTTATAAAATGGGAGGAAGGCCAATTTGAAGAGGAAAATTTGAAGAGGAAAGACTTTCAGAATCAAAGATATCTATCCTTTATAGGTACCCCCATTTCTTTTTGTTTTAAACATAATTATATTTAATTATCTTTTTACGTGTTCTGTAATTTATATATTTTAAATATATTCTTATTGGAGCATTATAGTCTTACATCATAATGTAGTTCAGAGTGATGGGGATATAAATGCACATAGTACTTGGTGAGCTTACCACCAAATCCCTCCCCACTTCCTTCCCCTTCCCCATACATGATATTGAGATTGGCATTGATAAATTCACATATGTACAAAATGTCAATGGAAGTGTTTCCTTCATTAATTCCCCCCTGCCCTGCCAACCTCCTGTAGACCCCCTCCATTGCTCCACTGATGTTTTTCCTCCTTTACCTAAAGTCCCTCTTGTATCTTGAATACTGCTTAGCTTCCACATATGAGAGAAAACATATGACTCTTCACTTACTGTCACTGGCTATTCTCACTTAACATACTGTTCTACAGGTCCCTCCATTTTTCTTGCAAATAACATAATTTTGTTCTTTATTGATGAGTAGAATTCCATTGTGCGTATATCCTATAATTTTATAATCCATTCATCTGTTGATGGACACCTATGTTGGTTCCATGATTTGGCTATTGTGAATTGTGCTGCTATAAACATGGATATTCATGTATGACTATAATATTCTGATTTCAGTCCCTTTGGAAAGATATCCATGAGTGCTATAGCTGGATTGTATGGTGGATCCATTTCCAGTTTTCTGAGGAATCTACACACTGATCTCCATAGTGGCTGCACTAATTTGCAGTCCCACCAACAGTGATTAACAGTTACTATTTCCCCACAGCTTCTCCACTATTTATTGTTGTTTGTATTCTTGATGACTGCCAGTATATTTGAAGTTAAATGGAATTTCAGTGTCATTTTGATTTGCATCTCCCTGATTGCTAATGATGTTGAACATTTTTTTTTCACATATGTATTGGCCTTTTGTATTACTTCGTTTGTGAAATGTTGATTTAGTTCAATTGCTCTTTTCTTGATTGGGTTATTTTTTTGTTTTTTAGTGTTAAGTCTTTTATGTTCTTTGTATATTCTAGATACTAGTCCTCTATCAGGGGAGTAGCTGGCAAAGATCTTCTTCAATTCTATGTGCTCTCTCTCTAAACTCTTGATGGTTTCCTTTGTTGCATAGAACCATTTTAATTTAATGCCATCCTGCCATCCCATTTATTATACCTTGTTTTACTTTCCTGAGCTTTCGGGGTCTTATTGAGGAAGTTTCTCCCAGTGACTATATGCTGGAGTCTTATGACCTCCTCTAGTAATTTCAAAGTCTCTGGCCTAATTTTCAGGTCATTTATTCATTTTGAGCTGAGTCTGGTGTAGAGCAAGAGGTTGGGGTTTAATTCCATTTTTCTACAAATGGATAACCAGTTTTCCCAATATCATTTGTTGTAAAGGCTGTGTTTTATCCAGGGTATATTTTTGGCACTTTTGTTAAAAAATAATTGGCTATAAATGTGTGGATTTGTTTTTGTATATTCTATTCTGATCCATTGGTCTATTTGTCTGCTTTTGTGCCAATACCATGCTGATTTTCTTATTATAGTTCTGTAGTACTATTTGAAGATAGGTTTCATGATGCCTCCTGTATGATTCTTATTGCTGAGAATAGCTTTGACTACTCTTGGTCTTTTGTTTTTCCATATGGATTTTAGGACTGATTTTTCTAGGTTGGTGAAGAATGGCACTGGTATTTTAATAGGGATTGCATTGAATCCATAGATCACTTTTGGTAGCATGGGCATTTTGATAATATTTATTCTGCCTATCCAAGATCATGGGAGGTCTTTTCATCTTCTAAAATCTTCTTTCTTTCTTTAGCATTTTATAATTTTCATTATAGAGGTGTTTTACATTTTACTTTTTGAGGTTACTGTCAATGCAGTGTTTTTCTAACATGAATGAGTGATTCTTATAGTTTCCCCCTTGAATGTCTCTGTCCTTTTATTCTTGATGCATTTAAGAGTCACTCCTTGACATGTATGTTAGTCATTTTGATTGTTAGGTGTCATGGAGAAGTTTTTCTTTGATCTTATCTTATTAGCATCCTGAATTCTCATTTGTGATTGTCCATCTCATTTTTTGTAATTGGGTAATTCTCTATTATTTCTCTGAAGAGTTTTCTAGTGCATTTTTTCTACTTCTAGACATACTTCAGTGCCTATTATCCACAAACTTGGTAGTTTTAAATTATCACAGATTTATTGAGTATTCTGGAAGTGTCATACTGTCTTCTCTATATTGTTCACTGAGTGGTCAGTTTTAAATGCGCTGTCTTCTAAAAGTGAGCCTCTATTTTCCACATGGTCTTGTCTGCCAGTAATGGTTTCTACTGAGGTCCATTTTATTTATTGTATCCCTCACTTTGCTCAGGGTATCTTTTTGATTCTTATTTAGGGCCTCAATTTTTTAATGAGATATTCTTTTATATTCTGTACACTTTATTTCCTTTCTGATATCTTTGATCATATTGATAATCAAAATTCTGTATTCTCTTTCTGGTGTTTTGTGCTATTCTTTATTTGGTGATCTCCACTGTTGTGAAGTTCTAGGATTTTACTGTTTCCTTATTGGTCTTCGTTCTCATGTTTTTAGGATTCCTAGGTTTAAATCTGTTATGTCGGCATCCTCTTCTTTGTATACGAGTTCTATGTCTATTAGTCATCCCTTTATAATAAGCCCTGTGCTGGGGCATATATTCACCTCAACAAATCTGTCTCATATAATTAGAGTTTCAAGTTAGTCCCCCATAACCTTTTAATAGGATATATTACTTAGCTAGTTAAGGCAAGCAGCAGTCTCTGATTGGCTGTAGGCTTCCTTACATCCCAGGCCAAAACTCAGAGAGGCCACATTTTATGACCTTCCAAACCTGACGCCCAGCTGGCTGAAAATTTACTTATTAATTATATTGGTGTGTTCAAAGCACTTTACATGTATGGACTATATTAATCACAGAGTCCTAAGAGGTAGATTCTGTGACATATTCATTTTACAGCTGGAAAATCTAAGAGCATGAAAGTATTCATACCCAGGCTCTCTGAACCTATAGCTAAACCTTTAGCCTTTTTTATGGTATACTCCTTTATGAGAAGAACTGAAGAATTATAAACTTTGTATAATGATAACTTCTTATGTATCTTACTTTTGTGTATATCATTCATTGTTATACTGATCTGCATATGTTAACTAATGCAATCTGAACTTCATCTTTATTAGTAGGTGTGATTACTGTGCTCAATTGCATATAAAAGAACCAGGCACTGGGAAGTCTATTAACTGCATAGATAAAAATACTGATGATGCTGGGCATAAGTAGGAAGCACAATGAGTAGCATCCATAGGTATAGGAAATGGTTAGAAAATAATAACTTCAAAGCCGGGCGTGGTGGCGCATGCTTGTAATCCCAGTACTTTGGGAGGTGGAGACTGGAGGATGTGGGTTTGTGGGCAGCCTCAGCTCTCTCTCTCTCTCTGTTCCTGTCTCTCTCTTTCTATTTAGTGAGGCCCTCCACAACTTCGTGAGACCCGGTTTCAAAATAAAGTATAAAAAATAGGGCTGGGGGTATAGCGTGGAGGTAGAATGCCCCTAGGTTCAATCCCTGGTACTGCAAAAAAAAAAAAAAAGAAAATAATAACTTCAACTTTTTCTCACTCTATGGTAATATCCATCCATTCACTAAATCACCGATTCACTGTTTAACTTAAACCCCTTTGACTGGTGTCAGGATCTAGATGGAGTGCTTGCTAAATGAGCCATATAAAGTCTAAAAAGACAAAGGTATTTAGGAGAAAAAAAACCTGCTGTGCATGATGTAAATGTAGATAGCGTTGCAATTTGAGAATCATTTAAAAGCTGGTTCTTAAGTGGTTTTCTGGAGGCCTCTTTCCTCACTGTTAAACCACTTCTTGCTACCCTTAGCTTTGATTAACAGCTTTCTTGTTCTCCCTACCCCTTCCAAATTTGGTGCATTCATTCTGGTCTCTTCCAGGTAGATTAAGATTATTTCTCATGAAGAACAGTGACATAGCGCTCAGAGATAGCCAATGTGGCCTGCTAATTGAATTAACTTGAATAAGTGGATATGGTGATACTTACATTGATTTCCTTAAAGTATCTTACATTCAGTTCTCTCACAAAAATTCAAATTTAATACACAAATAAGTAAGCAAGTAACTAAAAATATAACTGATATTTACTATTAGAGCCGCATCATAATACAAAAGAATATTTTGGCCGGGCATGGTGGCGCACACTTGTAATCCCAGTACTTGGGAGGCTGAGAACAGAGGTTCCGGATTCATGGCTGGCCTCAGCTACTTAATGAGGCCCTCCACAACTTAGTGAGACCCTGTTTCAAAATAAAGAAAAAAATAGGGCTGGGGGTGTAGCTCGGAGGTAGAATGTTCCTGGGTTCAATCCCGAGGCCAAAAAAAAAAAAAAGAATATTTTGAATTCCAAAAACACCTTAAAAAGTAAACATAACAATATCAACCCCATTTTTTTTTTACTAATTAATGAAATCTTGGTCAAGAAACCAAATTGACTTCAGACTCACTTTTGGGAATCATTGATCTAATTTCTCTGTGTTACAGAGTCATCCTTGATTTCTTGAGGATAAAAATAAGGAACTTCTTTTAGAACTTGTATCACTCTTGAGACAGATAGTGACAGGGGACCCAGAACACGACAGGATCATTACCAGAGAACACTGGTAATCTCTGGGCTCTGTAGGTCTTGGGGGATTTGTACCTACATGAGTGTTGTGCTTTTCATTTCTAATGAGATTCCCAGGCCACTAAATCTCAGTTAAAAGTTGTATTTCATACAACCTTCTTGTTTTTAAAACTGAGAAATCTAAGTATTATGAAGTGCTTCAAGATGCTGACAGTTTGCACTATTGGATAGATTTTTGTATTTCATTTGTAAGCAACCAAGTAATTCAGTCTTTGCCATATAAGCCTGTGCACTGGGCAGTGGGAGAGAACTGCTCTTTGTTAGCTATACCAGGGATCTGTGACACAAGCAATCCGAGAAGTGTCTACGATCTTCAGTCTCTGTGCAGGATCAAGGTAGGTGCCCACTTCCAGTTATGGCAGTTGTATGATATCTACTGGGTGACAGTTGATGATCAGAACACCACCAACCCAGGGACAACATTCTGGCTTCACCCAGGAGTACTTGCTCCACTATCTCTCCAGTTGACTACGTCCTCTCACCTCCTTTCCTATCAATCCTGCCGTGTCACTTCTTTATGACCTGGGTCACTCAATCTGTGGGAATGATTAAAAGTGTAGGTTCAACCCGCTCTGGTGCAGGGAGCATCACTGGGGTTTCTGTGACTCTAAGGCACTTTCTTTCTGAAATGCTTCTTGTTTATATATTTAATAGTGTTCCTTATCTTGTACACCAACTCCGAGACACAAATATCTAAAAGAAAAAGACAAGCCAGGCATAGTGGTGCATGCCTGTAATCCCAGTACTTGGGAGGCTGAGACAAGAGGATCACAGGTTCAAGGCCAACCTTGGCAACATAGAGAGACCCTGTTTCAAAATAAAAATTAAGATAGAGATGGGGATGTAGCTCAGAGGTAGAATGCCCCTGGGTTCAATTTCCAGGACCACAATAAATATGAATAAATAAATTAATTAATTAATGAAAAAAGACAATAAGGGCAAATATGATCCCAAAGTAGAATTTTCACTCTTGGATAGAGTATCAAACATAAATTCCTTCCTTCTTATCTATCTTGAACCAGAGTTCTTAGGCCACTAGGAGATAGATCAAGAGTCCATTCATGGCCGGGCGTGGTGGCGCACGCTTGTAATCCCAGTACTTTAGGAGGCGGAGACCGGAGGATCCGGGTTCGCGGCCAGCCTCAGCGCTCTCTCTCTCTCTCTCTCTCTCTCTCTCTCTCTCTCCTCTCTCTCTCTCTCCCTCTCTTTCTCTCCTTAGTGAGGCCCTCCACAACTTCGTGAGACCCGGTTTCAAAATAAAGTATAAAAAATAGGGTCAGGGGCGTAGCGCGGAGGTAGAACGCCCCTGCGTTCAATCCCCGGTACCACACACAAAAAAAAGAGTCCATTCATCCTGAGTAGCCCCTCTTTGTTTCCTTCTGGCCTCAGAATGCCAGAGGTATCCCCTGTGGGAGAAAGAGCCTGTGATCCTCCTACTCCTCTGAATAAAGCCAACATTTTCAACCTCTCTCAAAATTTCCAAATCTGTAGATATAAAAATCTGACTCTCCAAATGTTTAATATATTTTCATCATTCAAACCAAGTTGAAGAATCTAGAATGAAGAAGAGACTCTGGAGTCTCCATACCAAGGTGGTATTTCCATCTTCCCACAGTATGTGACCTTCCGTATTCAACTACATTTCAAAAATATGTACCATACAGTATTTTGATCTGAGTTTTTAGATGATAAATCTTTACATTCATTATTTTAGTTGATCATAACAATCCTTAGAAAGAGGTATTTTCGACCCCTCTTTGCAGATTAGAACACAGATTTACATTAAGTGACTTGCCCACTGTTGCAAACTGGTCAGCTGTAAAGTCAGCCCTTGAAGTTAAGCTGCACTCACATGTAAACCTCCCACTGGATTGCTTAGTAGACTGTCCATTCACCTTATTGAATGCATTCACCACTTTTGTTATCACACAGATATGGAACATACTGAGTTCACAAAATCAGACAGAGTCCTTACCAGCTGGACCATTTAGAGTCTTTAATGCTTATATGTTCACTGTGAGCTTCTACCAGGAAATGTTTCCTTGAAAATAAGAGCACACCTATGTGCTTTGTTTTGTTCTTTTTCTTCAAAGAAAATCTTGAACACTTTCTGGGAAATGTAGTCAAGGCTGACACATGCCTCACTGCGCCTGTTTAAAGATACTGTGGGAAATATTTTTTCAGTTATTTCTATTAACATTTACTATTTTGTTGGATAGGCTCTTCCAAAGCTAAAAACACCTCTTTTCCTTTTTCTTTGTATTTTCTTACTTTTTTTTTTTTTTTTGCAGTACCAGGGATTGAACGCAGGGGCGTTCTACCTCCGCGCTACACCCCCAGCCATATTTTTTTTATACTTTATTTTGAAACCAGGTCTCAAGAAGTTGCAGAGGGCCTCACTAAGGAGAGAAAGAGAGAGAGAGAGAGAGACAGGGAGAGAGCGAGAGCGCTGAGGCTGGCCGCAAACCCGGATCCTCCGGTCTCCGCCTCCCAAAGTACTGGTATTACAAGCGTGCGCCACCACGCCTGGCCTATTTTCTTACATTTTATGCAAGTCTCCACTAGTTTTAGGTAACACTGCATGATGAAAAGGTGTGTTCTGGGTCTGTGGTTCCTGTTCTCAGCCTTTGGGGTGGGCAGTACTCCAGGCAACTCTCCATGTAGGAGCCCAGACCCAGTGCAGTCCATCACCCAGATTCTTCTAGAAATTATTTTCTAAAAGTGATTTGAAATCTGGCCCATTCCATAGCTTTTAAAAATGTTCACCTTTCCTTGTAGTCTCTCATCCTCTCATTTCGGTGGTGAGTTAGAAGACAATAGGGGTTAAGATACTCATCCATCGCAGAAGTAAACTGGGGAGGAGAGGGCTCAGTACTATGCTCCTGACTCTACTCTCCAATTTTCTGTGCTTCAATTTCTTTACCAGTAAAATGGCAATAGAGATAATACATGCTGTTTCAAAGCTTTATAAAGATTAAATAAGATATAAAGCATGTGGTAGTAATGTACAGTGAGAAAGAAAGATGAGGCAGAGAATGGGGAAGAGCAGAAAGGGAGGAGGAGGAGCACGAGGAGGAGGAGGATCATTACCATTATCTCTCTGGTCACCTTTCCTAAATGGAACAAAAGAATAACTGCTACCCTGACAACACACATATATTCAATGTGGCTCCAGCAACAGAGCATGTTGGTGCACACCTGTAATCCCAGTACTTAGCAAGCCCTGAGCAACTTTAGCAAGACCTTGTTTCAAATAAAATAAAATAATAAAATAATAAAATAAAATAGGGCTGGAGGTGTAGCTTGAAGGTAGAATGTCCCTGGGTTCAATCACTAGTATCAAAACAATAACAGCAATAATAGAACCCAAAATATCTTTGTCAGGGAGCTGTTTCATGTTGAAAAAATGAACTAACTCTGCTTCTTCTGGGAAAAATGCAGCATATTCTTATTTCTTCTGATCCCATGCCCACACTTCCGTGAGTAACCAAACACTGGCAATTTCAAGTTTTATACCAATGACAACATTCTTTCAGGCACCCCAGGTGCATCTTTTCATGCCAGGTCAGGGCTGCTCAGTGTGGTGTAGGTCTCATAAGTAAGGGGACGGTAGCTCTATTGAGGTTGAGGCCAATCAGCTTTTCTGGGAATGGCTGGGGTCTAGAAGACCCTCATTATAAACTTTAGGGTTGAGCACCTGGGTTCCAAGAGACTGCCCTCATTGCTGAGTGCAGTGGGAAGCCCCCACCTCCCCATCCTTTGCCAGCTGAGTCGAGAGCAGCAGGTGTGTGGGAGTCCTCCTGCCCCTGCAGTACTCACATCCTGGACTGTTAGAGAAGTTCTCATTCATGGAGTGAGGATCAAATGCCTCACAATAACCCTGTGGCCACCTTCCCTGCAGCTGGAAGTCAGAGAGGATGTCCAGTGCTCTGAGCCTGAGGCTTTGTTCTTTACTGTTCACTGATGTTCTGGGAGATGCCTGCAGGCCTTGGAGTGTGAGAAGATGGGGGTCATTGAAACTGGTTAGAATTGGCCACTAATCTTTCTACCATTTAACTGTCAGCAAATGGCTATCAGTGATTCTTCCAGACAGCATGATTTTCATTTTGCTGCCAAATTCAGGTGATAGAGGTTTCTAAGTCAGTCCATGAGCACTTTTTTGTGATCTAAATTCTGGACCAATTTTGGAGGAGGTCCAGGGTGATTTGGGGAGATAGGGAAGAGGTATCATGATCAGAAATGATGAAATCTTTAACTCAGTCTTTCTCTTCTTGTCAATTTCCCTTGGGCAGGTTTTGTTTCCTTCGGAAGGGAGCAAAGTTCCTCTTTAATATGTTCCTTATTTTCCACTTCCACAGACATCTCCAAAGAAGAATGGCCACAGGAAATCATTCTGCCACAGCCATGTTTGTCTTAGTGGGTTTAACTCAGCGGACAGAGCTGCAGCTGCCCCTTTTCCTCCTGTTCCTGGGCGTCTTCATGGCAACAGTGGTGGGGAACCTGGGCATGCTCACCCTGATTGCAGTCAGCCCTCTGCTGCACACCCCCATGTACTATTTTCTCAGCAGCTTGTCCTTCATTGATCTCTGTTATTCTACCGTCATTACCCCCAAAATGCTGGTGAACTTCCTGGGAAAGAATACGATCCTTTTTTCTGAGTGCATGCCCCAGCTCTTTTTCTTCGTGCTCTTCGTGGTGGCTGAGGGTTACCTCCGGACTGCCATGGCGTATGACTGCTATGTTGCTATCTGTCGCCCACTGATTTATAACATGATCATGTCCTCTTGGCTCTGCTTCCTGCTGGTACTGGTTTCCTTCTTCCTGGGCCTTCTGTCTGCCTTGGTCCATACAAGTGCCATGATGAAACTGATCTTCTGCAAATCCCACATCATCAATCATTACTTCTGTGATGTCCTTCCTCTCCTCAGTCTCTCCTGCTCCAACACACACCTCAATGAGCTTCTACTTTTTGTCATTGGGGGGATCAACACCTTGGTGCCAACCCTAGCTGTTGCTGTCTCCTATGCCTTCATCTTCTTCAGCATTCTTCATATCTGGTCCTCAGAGGGCCGGTCCAAGGCTTTTGGAACTTGCAGCTCTCACCTCATGGCTGTGGGCATCTTGTTTGGGTCTATCACCTTCATGTATTTCAAGCCTCCTTCAAGTGACTCTCTGAAGCAGGAGAAGGTGTCCTCCGTTTTCTACACCACAGTGATCCCCATGCTGAACCCTTTAATATACAGTCTGAGGAACAAGGATGTGAAGAGAGCATTGAGGAAAGTGTTGGTAGGGAGATGAGTCTTCTTTCTGGAGATTTATAGATGGGAGAAATGAATAGTTCCAGTGCAAATATGTCCCTTTTGTTCTTTTTTGTTTGTTATATTATAGTAATATATATATAATATCTACATTATTTTTGGTACTGGGGATTAAACTTAGGGCCTCCTGCATGCTAAGCAAGTGCTATCTTCATGCTACATATCCAGCTTTTAAAACAATGTACAGTTGATTAAATTTTCTCAATAAAATGAAAAAAGGAGTAAAGCAGGTATTATTATTCTTATCTTTTGCTAGGAAAACTGAGGTTTAGAGTCTTACATTTTTCTAACTGTGATAGGAAAGGAATAGGAATGCAGATTTTCTCTAGCATTTTCTCTTCCTAATATTTCATGCTTAATTGTTGAATACCTGCCTAGTGGGAGGTAGTGAGTTGACCAGTGATATGCATCCTAAGAGAAATGTAATCTGATCCTAAATATTATCCATTAATTATTGAGACAACAAGACAAGACAAATACACAAGAAAAAAACAGAAGAAGAAAAACACAAGAAAAACAGTTACAGAACAAGAAGGGCAATTTTAGTCAGCAGGTCTTACTTGGTATGCTTTTACTAATTTTTTTTCTGTTCAGTATATTCAAAATTTTCTTATTTCCATTTTCTTGTTGACCCTCACGAGGTTTTTATTTATTTATTTATTTATTCATTTATTTATTTATCTATTTATTTATTTATTTACTCATTTATTTATTTATCTATCTATTTATTTATTTATTTATTTTTGCAGTACCGGGGATTGAATGCAGGGGCATTCTACCTCCGCGCTACACCCTCGGCCCTATTTTTTTATCCTTTATTTTTGAAACTGGGTCTCACGAAGTTGCGGAGGGCCTCACTAGGTAGAGAGAGAGAGAGAGAGAGAG
>PVJS01058025.1:5000-11892 GCA_004027185.1 Glis glis
AGGGCTGGGGGTGTAGCTCGGAGGTAGAATGCTCCTGGGTTCCATCCCCAGTACCGCAAAAACAAAAACCATAAAGAAAACATACTTCTTTGAAAGTATTGTTTGGTTCTGCATGCCCACAATTGGTATAGGAAATGGATTTCTCCCTTTCTTGTGAGCTAATGTGGTTTTAGTCTATCTTGAAGAATAAGCAACTATTAAAGTCCTGTGTTCTTTGGGGGGCTGTCTGGTATCCAGGAGCCACTTCCTCTACATTTTAAGCCTGAAGATGTGTTTCATTATTATCCTGTTTTGCAGTGTAACCTTGCCTTATTTTTCTAGGTGAAATCAGAGGTTTCCTGATGACTTGATGGGTGCTTCGACCTGAGACGGAAGACCGAGAGAAGAGGTGAGTTGCACACGGCTGTCCCTGCACAGCTGCACCCCTGTGGCTCTTCTTGCTGTGTCTTTTACGATACCCTTGCATGCCAGCCCAGAGCACAGTCAGTAGGAAGAAACCTTACAGCCGGCCATCAGAAAAGGCCCAGAGACCTGGGTTTGTTAAACAGTCAATGCTGTTAGTTCAGAGCCCGCTATAGTCTCTCACGGCTGTTACTTGGGCTAACTCATTTGCATCTCTCATGGCTCAAACAGCTAGGTTGCATTTTACCCAACCTACGGATGAGGAAACCGAGGTACAGCCTCTTGTCCAAGGCTGTGTGGTTAATTTGCAAGGGAGCTGGGATTCCAAGCCAGGTTCACACCATCGCTGTGGTATATCGCAGCTTCGAGTGACTGGCTTGTTCCAGCTGCCTGGCAGGTCATGTGTCAGCTCTTGCTACAGGTACTGTATTAGTCAGCATTTTCACAGCTAATAATCTCAATAACGGACCATACGACTTAGAGGAAGGAAGATTTATTTGCTCAGTTTAGTCCAGGTGAGGCCGGGGACAGTGGATCTCAGGACATGGCGGCCGAAAGCGGAAAAAGGGAGAGTACAAGACTTCACTTCTCACATCATGGAGGCCAGAGGGCGCATGCGAGGGGTGGAAAAACCATATATAATCCCCAAGCAGCAGCCCCAGGGAACCACAGCCGGCCTGGCCCACCACCCAGACAAATCCATTACAATGAATTTATCCACTGCTGAGATTACAGCCTCACTTTCAACATTGCCAGCCCGTTTCCGTGAGGGCTGGGGATACCCCCAGATCCAAACCATTTTACATGCAGAGTCCTCTGCAGGGCGCAGGGTCTTGCAGCAGAAGGGGAGAACCATCAGGCAGGTGACTCACAGTCTGCAGGTCTAGGAGACAAAGGAACAGGTGGATTGCACCTGCTGGCCTTTGGGAGCACAGAGACTGTCTGCAGGGTTAAACAGGACCTTCTTAGCATCTTCTTGCCAACTGAAGTGTGGTCCCAATGATGCAGGAGGTGGAGCCAGTGGAGCCTTCCACAGGAGGGCTGGATTGCCCCTGGCTGTCCAGTCTTCTCCATCCACAGTGACAGTTCCGGCTAGAAGTCTCGGCTGTTGGAACTGAGCTGGTAGCTCCGCACGTGGGCGTGTTTGATCGGAAGCAACAGATGTCTCTTGTACTCTGATGGAGTCTGAGAAAGGAAGGGCTGCACAGTACGAAGCAGGGGCTGTGAGCAGAGTATGTTGCAGATGTGTCATTACTGATCTCGGGTAGTGGTCAAGAGCCAAGACCCGAAGGCCTGGGCTCAGATCCGACTCCCGTTGCTTCTCACTTTGTGACCGTGGGCAGGTGGCCTGCTCATCTCTGGACTCTGGCTTCCCCATCTATAAAATGAGGATAACCAAGACAATTCCTTCTATATTATTATTATTATTATTATTATTATTATTATTTTGCGGTGCAGGGGATTGAACGCAGGGGCGTTCTACCTCCGCGCTACGCCCCCGGCCCTATTTTTTTTATACTTTATTTCGAAACCGGGTCTCATGAAGTTGTGGAGGGGCCTCACTAGGGAGAGAGAGAGAGAGAGAGAGAGAGAGAGAGAGAGAGAGCTGAGGCTGGCCGCGAACCCGGATCCTCCGGTCTCCACCTCCCAAAGTACTGGGATCACAAGCGTGCGCCACCACGCCCGGCCTCCTTCTATATTATTAAGTGAAATGACAGAAGGCACAGTTAAGTGCCCAAGACATATTAACCATTGGATCATTTGATCTGAGTTTTTATTTTTTCCTGCTTTGTTTCCCATTTCGGTAGCTCTGGAAATCATCTTACGTAAATTTCTCAGCCTCGGTTTCCTCCTCTGTACAGTGGTGATGGTAATTCCCTGTCCTCGGGGGAAGCCCAGCGTGGAATGAAATCACACAAAGCCAAGTCCGCCCCGTCTATTAGTTCCCGTCCTTGCTCCTCTCCATATCGCTCCACGGGGATCAGCGGCACACACGTACACACGCTACTGGGCTAAGTCTCGACGTTCTGAGCAGTTCTCCGTTGGCTTCTCTTGCCTCCTCCCAGCCTCGCCTCTGCTCTTGGCTTTTGCAGAGCCAGCTGGGGTGTGCACGGGGACTCCAGCTTTACGACGTCCAGACTTCCCTCCCCCACAGGAATCCTAATTGCATCTTTCCTGAGCCTCTTTTTCAAGCGCAGTATCCACATGTCACTTTTGATTTTGAGAAACCCAGCCTGGTCCTTCATATCTTGTCCCAGCAAACAAGTCTCCTGCGTCTCATCTCCCACCACTTCTCACTCGCTCCTCTTTGTATCTCACCCCCAGCACTGGACTCCTCCATGCCGGACTTTGGTCCTCAATGCCCTCTCCTCCTGCACCATCTGTGTGGCTCCCCTTCCTTTCTTGTGGCTCAGGGGATTGCACCCCGGGGCATTCTACCTCCAAGTTACACCCCCCCAGCCCTTTTTAATTTTCATTTTGAAACAGGGTCTTGCAAAGTTGCTGAGGGTCTCGCTAAGTTGCTGAGGCAGGCCTCAAACCTGCAATCCTCCTGTCTCAGCCTCCCAAGTACTGGGTTACAGGCATGTACCACCATGCCTGGCCTGTGCCTTACCTTCCTGAAGACGGTCCCTTGGGGCTGGCTTCTCCTTCACCTGGCCTACCTCCTCACCTTCAGCATATCACCTGCAATGTGGGCTCTGCCTCCTGCTGGTGGCTGGAGGGGGTGAGGGTGGGATGGGGCTCGTTTCTGTTTCCTGGGGTCTCTTCCCCCACACTGTCCCCTTCTTATTCACTGTTCACCTGGGATTTCAGGAACACAGACTGGCTGCCTAGACGGTGGGGCGGGCGCTTGGGCCTGGCGGGAGAGTCAGTGGTGGGAGACACTTGGTGGAAGCTGCCTGGGCTGGGTCCCTGGTGGCTGCATGCATGCTGGGGTCAGGGATAGAAATCCGAGGGGATTTCCAGGCAAACTCTGGCCCTGCCTCTCTCAAAACAGCACCTGCCGCCTTTGCCAGCCCTTGCCACATGCCCCCGGCCTGGTGCCAGCTCATGGCATAAAATGTAGCCCCTTTCTCCCAGCCACTTATTCTTTTGTTCATTCATTCATTCATTCATTCATTCATCTGACATTCCTTGGCTCCCTCCTGTTGCAGGCACCGTTCTAGGCAGCCAGCGGAGCAGGCACCATCTCTCTTTCATGGAACCTACCTCCTAGCCGGCATCAGGACAGACCATCAACAGTAAACAATAGCACCTAAGTAAATTATCTAGTACAGAAGATGGGGATGGGGTTGTGAAAAAGGATAGAACTGGAAGCAGGACAGGGCAGGTGGCCGCCCTGAATGGAGAAGGGACCTACAGGGGGTTCTGGAAGGAGCGGCTTGGACATTTCAGGGAAGTGTTTGGGGCAGAGGGAGCAGTGACATCAAGGCCTCCAGCAGGAGGGCAGTAAGGTATGAGGTGGATTTGAGAACCGTGTGGTCGGAGCTCCGTGAGAGGCTGCGCACCCTGGAATGAAGCGAGCCCGGAGGCTCCAAGCTCCACCTCCGAGCTCGGGAGCTAGAAGTCAAAGCAGGTTTTGAGCGAGTGCGCCATGATTCTCCTCACCGCTCAGAGGTCCCTCTGCGTGGGCCGGGGAAGAAGCCCAGAGGAACAGGTGGCTGATGGGGCGGGGGTCCCAACAGGGGGGCCATTGAATGTGCCCATTTCTCTCCTGCCCCATCACAGACGTGTGATAGTTGAATGACAGTGGCGGTGGTGATGAGCTGAGAAGCCAGGACCCCAGCTCAGGACCTACTTCTCAGCGGCCACGACTGCCTAATTTAGGATAGCCTCCTGCGTCGCGCTTGTGGCTTAATACAAGGGTCCCCCTCTCTCTCCGCCACCTGCAGAGCCATCAGGGGTCACACTGGCACACTGCAGGCCCGGCGGCAAAGAACGGAATGGAAAGAAAAAGCAAAGGAAACAGGAAGGTGGGATGAGAAGAGAGACCATTCCAATTGTGCCGGGGCGGTGAGGGGTGTGGATGTGCTGGGGGGGGGGCTGGAGTGGCATCATCACACCACAGAGCAGCTAACACTACTGGAGACCTTCCGTGTGGCCCCAGAGCTCTTTGGGGGGCTCTCCTTGCTGTCTTGCACCTTACTCGTTCTTCTCGTCCTTCTCCTCCAAGAAAGCGCAGCTTGTTGATTGCAACACACGGGTCCGCCATCATTCCTCTTTGTCTTCCCCACACAATGGCTACTGAGGTGGCACAGGCTGCAGGCACCCCAGCGCTCACATCCGAGACAGTGTGTCTGGTCTTGGTGCTGGTCAGAAAATGTCCTGTGCTTGTGTGTAACCTGAAAACTAAGCCTGTGCAGGAACCATGCCCAGTGGCCTTCTGTGGTGACTTCCCGGCTGCACCTGCGTAAGACAGAAGAGCTAGCCAAGGGCTCTCTTCCGCCCGACCAAGCCTGAGGAATGTGTGCATGCTCTGTTGGAGAAAGGAAGGGCCGATGGGCACCATGGGACACACCATAGTCTGTTACCTCCAGACCAGCACCAAGGGAGATGGAGCAAGATGGCGGCCCTGTGTCTGGGTCCTTGGAGAGTAGTCATAAACAGGGATATGATGGTATTACTCATTGGCAAACTTCCTTCCAAGGAATTGTCACATTCACTACTTGTAGCTTCACAGGCTGCGGTGTGACATCAGCAGGAGGGAGGAATATTTTTTATTAAAAAATCTGACGCCCAAGCCAGGCATGGTGACACACGCTTGTCATCCCAGTACTTGGGAGGCTGTGATGGGAGGAACCGGGTTCGTGGCCAGCCTCAGCTACTTAGTGAGGCCCTCCACAATTTAGTGAGTCCCTGTTTCAAAATAAAGAAGAAAAAATAGGGCTGGGGGTGTAGCTCGGAGGTAGAATGCCCCTGGGTTCAATCCCCAGTACCACACACACACACACACACACACACACACACACACACACACAAATCTGACTCCCAGGGAGGATGCACTCCTTCCTCAGCTCCTTCCATCCCATCGTGTGTGTGTGTGTGTGTGTGTGTGTGTGTGTGTGTGTGTGTGTGTCAGGGAGGGAGAGGAGCTGTGGCTCAAAGCATGGTTTCTACTTTCTACTGTGACCATAATTGAGAGTAAAAAGCCGGGGCTCTGGGGAGAGAAGCGAGTCTGGGTTCTGAGTGTGGACCGTGGTGGGATGAGCTCACCCAGGGGCCAGAGCCATCCAGAGGCCTCACACTCGGAACTTCCCCTCAGAGTCCAACTGTGAGTCACTGTGGCTCGTGTCCCTGTGGCCCTCTCATTCCCAGGCCTCCCGATTCACCCAGGGACATCATGGACCTTGGTCAGGCCTAATGACTCAGTTGGTCCCTTGAGCCAGCCCCGGGGTGGAGTGTCTCCCCTCTGGGCCTGTGGACCCTGGGTGCTATGCCAGCACTGTCTTGGGTGCTATGTGCGAGATCTGAGCTCCGGGGAAAGCCCCTCTCTCTCTCGCTCTGGGAAGGTCAAGTAAAAGCCACAGCCTGCAGCAAACAGATTTCAAAATGCAGTTTGGAAAGTCCGGGGGCTCCGGGGAGGTGAGACAGCCGTAGATTTCCGAGCCCCGGGGTGAGATCAGCTGTGACACCTGATTGACAGATGGGAGAAATCCCCCCAAGCCCGGAGTGCAATGCACAGCGCTGAGAATTCTGAGCAGGGTTCACCCAGAAGGCCAGCACGCCCGGCAGGGTGTCAGGTTTCCCACCGCACCGCCTCAGCCTCCGCTGTCATTTCTCCTCCTCGGTTTTCATCTTCCGGGGAAAGAAATGGTATCATCTTTTCTCAACCTGTCAATCTCACACCTGCCCGGAGACCCAGCGGGGAGACCCTCAGCGCAGTGCAGCCCAGTGTTGTCTGCTTTAGAAACCAGGCAGCAGAGGGACTTTCTGAGGGTTAAAAAAAAAAAAGTAAATCTCCAGACTATTTGGGGAGGTTGTTTTATTTTTTTTCTCTAACCTCCTGGGTTTTTTTTTCCCTCATGTTTTTATTTTCGCCTTCTTACTCTCCCTTTTTAATTTTATTTATTTATTTATTTATTTATTTATTTATTTATTTATTTATTTGTGGTACTGACGATTGAACCCAGGGGCATTCTACCTCCGAGCTATACCTCCAGCCCTACTTTTTATTCTTTTTTTTTTTTTTGCGGTACTGGGGATTGAACCCAGGGGCTTTCTACCTCTGAGCTACATCCCCAGCCCTATTTTTTAAACTTTATTTTGAAACCGGGTCTCACGAAGTTGCGGAGGGTCTCACTAAGTAGCTGAGGCTGGCCTTGAACCTGCGATCCTCCTGTCTCAGCCTCCCAAGTACTGGGATTACAAGCGTGCGCCACCACGCCCAGCTTTATTCTTTATTTTGAAATGGGGTTTCACTAAGTTGCAGAAGGCCTCACTAAGTAGCTGAGGCTGGCCTCCAACCTGCGATCCTCCTGTCTCAGCCTCC
>PVJS01058026.1:0-11894 GCA_004027185.1 Glis glis
AATAAATAAATAAATAAATAAATAAATAAATAAATAAATAATAAATGGGTTGGGGGTGTAGTTCGGAGGTAAAATGAGCCTGGGTTTGATCCCCAGTGTCTCTCTCTGTTCCTCTCTCTCTCTCTCTCTCTCTCTCTCTCTCTCTCACACACACACACACACACACACACACGGCCAAAAAAACCCTGAACAGTTACTAGGTTTGCCAAGGACCAACACTATGTGTATAACATAGTGTTGTCACATGTTTTATAAGGGCAAAAGGACCAATCACAAAAGTTTCTTTTAAAAAAATTTTGGCACAAATTGGCAATAATATGAAATGTCAGTTATTTCAACATTTAAAGCACTATAATAGTTACAATTTATACTATATAATATATAGTATATATAATATATAATATAATAGTTACAATACAATTTGGCTATTTACTTAATAAAAATGGCTACCATCCTCCAGCTATTTGAGGAAGATATCATTAGCTCCATTTTACATAAAAGGAAATTTGAGGTTCAGAGCTTAAAATACTTTCCTCAATTTATATAGCTATTAACTGCAAGGCCACTTTCTGATTCTTGAGCCCAGACTTTTTATACTGTCCTAAAACTGGAATGTATCCCTATAATGGACTCTTAGATGTCTGATGACTGAATAAAAGTTAGCGAACTAATGTCATGACTTAAGTGCCCAAAAACTAAATTAAAAAAAAACAAAAACAAAACCCTACATGCCATAGAAGATCTCAACTCTGAGTTTATATATCCCAAATGATTTATGGAAGTAATAACAGGGTAAGTAGGAGTCCATATTTTGTTTTATTTTTTGGTACTGGGGATTGAATCCAGGGGCATTCTACCTCCGAGCTACACCCCCAGCTCTATTTTATTTTTATTTTTGAATCAAGGTCTCACTAGGTTGATGAGACTCTCACTGCTTGCTGAGACTATCCTTGAACCGAAGATCCTCCTGTCTCAGCCTCCCAAGTACTAGGATTACAGGCATGTGCTACCACGCCCGGCAACCATATTTATTTTAAAGTTTCAGAAATCTAAGCAGAAATAGCATGATTTCTGTGGATAGATTAATAAAAATTCTGTTGTTTTGCTTTGCCTGAGATTATATGGGTAAAGGGCTATATAGTCAGTTCGAAATAGGAAAATGAATTGATTGTTGCTTAGTGAATATAGTTTGTTTGCTAGATAATCTCTTCACATTAGGTCCTTGGAGGGGGCATAACAGTTATAATACATATATCGCATGCATTAGGTATTAGTTCTGCTGCTTACCAGAAGATCTGTGATGATAGAAGTTTTGTTGCAATCAGGGATTTTTGTATTGCATTTCCACAAGTATAATACATTGTTATGTGAAGAACACTAGTGTATATTGGTCATATTTAAATGATCATCACTATTTCTTTGGAGTCATAAAGGGGTGGGGCAGAAGGGCTCTGTTGGAAATTATGCAATAGCAGATCCCAGAGATCAGCTTTCCTGGCTCCTCCCAATTGTTTCCTTTCCTCTAGTCAAGTGATTCTCAAATATTTTCATTTTAGGACCCTGCAAAGCTTTGTTTATGTAGGTTTATGTGGATTGCATCTATCAATACAAACTCTACTAGAAATTGAAATTGGGAGCTGTACCTCAGTGGTGGAGTGCTTGTCTAGCATGACGAAGCCCTGCATTCAATCCCAATACCACAAAAAAAGAAAGAAAAGAAAGAAAGAAAAATTAAAATTGGAAAATTGTTTAACATATTTGTTAATTTATAATAATAAACATAAATGACATATATTTTAATGAAAAATGACCATGTTACCTCCCCAAAACTGAGAAAAATGTTTTTACAGTTTGCACATCTCTTTAATATCTGGCTTACTAGAGGCAGCTAGATTTTCATATTTAATTCTGCATTCCATGGATTGTGATATGTTCTGTAGGTTGAAATATAAGAAAATCAGGCCTCAAAGAGATATATATAGTTGCAAGGGGAGGAGTATTTAAAGAGCTACTTCAGATAATTGTGGGTAGTCTTTGATATTACTCCCAATCCTTCAAGTGGTAATTTTTAAGAAGTTAAATTTAATGTGGACTTTGTATCAATAAACTTTACTCTGTTAAATTAAAATTCAATGGTCTAGCTGGGCGTGGTGGTGCATGTTTGTAATCCCAGTACTTGGGAGGCTGAGACAGAAGGATAAGGGTTCGTGGCCAGCCTCAGCTACTTAGTGAGGCCCTCTGCAACTTAGTGAGACCCTGTCTCAAAATAAAAAGAATAAAAAATAGGGCTGGGGGGTAGCTCCGAGGTAGAATGCCCCTGGGTTCAATCCCTAGTACCACCCAAAAATAAATAAGTAAATAAATAAAATAAAATAAAATTTAATGGTCTATTAAATTGATCTTTTACCTGTGCAGTGATCATTTGGAAATTATTGGCTTACCTAACTATGCAGATTTTTCCAAATGTCCCTCATACATTATCAAAATATTATTCTAATTAATTTTATTTAATCAGGAAAATTTTACAAATTTTCCAATATTCTAATTTTTTCCTGTAAGTTGAAATGTTATCATTGGTAAAAAAAAAAATATTGTCAGTTTGTTTTCCTTGAAGTGACAGGCTCACTTTGTTTATTTCTGAGAAAATATCTGCCAGATAATCACAGCTGAATAGCCATAGTTTGTCTGTCAGTCAGTTCTTTCATAATGCTATTCTGTAAAAAAAAAAGTGACTAGTTCAATTTGAAACTCAGTTGTACCAGTGCTTTTCCTAGACAACCATTGTACTTCTGAGTATAGCAAAAGCACTTTATGTATACTCCCCATTTTTGTCCCACAGAATATTAAAAAGACATGCCCCAGAAAGTGAGGATTTACCAAGATTAATATTTTTTTTTTACTGTTTTGTCCATCACATTCTTGAGTGAAACTGGTTTCTCTTTGTTACTGCAAATGTGTCATGATGAAAAACACAGTGACTACAGAGTGCCCTCTTACCTGTGGTTTCATTTTCTGAAATTTTGATTTCCGTGGTTTCAGTTACCCGAGGTCAACTGTGGTATGAGACTATTAAACAGAAAACTCCAGAAATAAACAATTCATAAATTTTAAAATACATGTCAGTCTGAGTAGCATGATGAAATTGTGTGCCATTCTGCTCCATCCTACCTGGGACATGGATCACCTTTCTGTCCAGCGTTTCCATGCTGTATAAGTTACCTGCCTGTTAGTCACTGAGTAGCCATTTTGGGCATCAGTCAACTATTGCAGTATGGCAGTGCTCATGTTCAAGTAACCCTTACGTGGTAGCCTAACGCTACTTCTCGCTGCCTGCATCATTCACTTCATCTCATTACATACGTATTGTATCATCTCACTTTATCACAAGAGGAATAGCGAGTATAGTACAATAAGGTATTTTGAGAGAGACCACATTTATATAACTTTTATTACAGCAAATTATTATCCTTCTATATTATCATTCATTATTATTCATCTCTTACTGTGACTAATTTATAAATTAAATTTTGCCACTGATATGTATATATCAGGGAAAATATGGTATATATAGGGTTCAGTACTACCCATTGAGGATCTTGGAATGTATATCCTGCAGATAAGGGGAGGCTGCTGTACTAGTACAGTTTGATGCCACTGCCTTACATTGTGCTAAAGTAACCTCAGTTTTACTTACCACTGGTGAAAACAACACAGCGAGAAGGACAATGCCACCTTAGTATTTTCATGAAAATTGTTTTAATCTCACAGAACTCCTGAGTCTAGAGGACCACTAGGGGTCTGAGGACCCCACGTTGAGAACCACTGCTCCAGTTTCACAACAGTCGTTATTTGTTATTTGGGTCACTCACTTGTGACCTAACATGATGCTGCCATATGCTTTTAGCTATTGTCTGCTTTCTGCAAACCTAATCCCCCTTATTAGTAACTGTGTCATTTAAGTAGTTGTTTCTTGAAGACTGCTGAAGTACCTGGTACTGTATACAAAGAAAACTTATTGATGATTGATTGACACATTGAAGTTAGTGGGTTCATGCACACTCTTATTATTTTATCACATATATCCTAGCAGGATTTGATTCACTTACGTTACTAAGTGAGGGACCTGGTCTTTTGGGGAATGCATTCATTCAGAGGAGGGAAAGGAACATTTGCCATCATACATTATAATTTTTCCAAACAGCTGACATCATTGGCAGCCATGTTCATGTGTGTGTTCTATTTTTTCTATCCCATTGCTAGTACTCAGAACACAACTTCACATACCACAGTGGAAGAATTTGAGTCCAGTTTGTAATGAATTTAAAATATTGCAGTCATTAGCACGACCAGAGGAATGGCTTCTAACAGTAAAGGGCTTGTCCAATTTGTATGGACAAGCTGAAAAGCACATCTGAGCTTTGGACAGTTCATTAGTTCCACTCCTTCGGGTCATGTGAGACTCCTTAAATACGTGAGAAAGTTCTGTTGCCTGTGAGGTCACAAATTCACCTGCTATAAATAGCCATATGCTTGTATTTTTCACTTTTTACACTTTCAGTTTTTATGATCAGAAATTGTATAGTGGCAGAATCATCTCAATTCAGCAAGGGTTGCTTGTAGCAGTACTTCATTTTTGGTGCGTGATATTCATTCTCTGTCTCTCTCTCTTTCTCTTCCTGTGGTACTGGGATTAAACCCAGAGGCATTCTACCTCTGAACTACACCCCAGCCCTAGTTTATTTTATTTTATTTTTTAAATTGTGAAACAGGGCCTCATTTAGTTGCTGAGAGCTTCACTAAATTGCTGAGACTGACCTTAAACCTGTGATCCTCCTGTCTCAGCCTTCCAAGTACTGGGGTTAAGGGGTATGCCACCACACCCAGCTATTTATTTCTCTTTTTGTAGATAAATTTGCTGAGAATAACCTAATACACATGTGATTCGTTGATGGTAAATAGAGGCCAAGAAAGTAAGGATGCACAACTTACTTGCCTTTAACATATTTAAAATTTAGAGTTGAACTTGCTGAATAGTAGGTGTATTCACCCCTATTCTACATGAAGCAACATGTCCAAAGTCAGGATTTCATTATTAGTCCTTTCCACAAGCTACTCTTTAGACACACATGAAATATGAATAGTGTAACTGAGAATCCTGATTTGTTTTTTCTTGCAGTGCTAGTGTTGAACCAAGGGCCTCATACATGCTAGACAATTGCTCTACTACTGAACTATACCTCCAGTCCTCCAAATCCTGATTTTTAAATGTGTTTAATTTCAATTCATTTAAATATAAATTTAAAAATAGATTTTCAAGTCAGGTTTTGGAAAACTTATGTTTGGAAAAACTTGGGTATGTTAATCTACTTTTTTTTTTTTTGCGGTACCAGGGATTGAACCCAGGGGTGTTCTACCTCTGCACTACACCCCCGGCCCTATTTTTATTTTATACTTTATTTTGAAACTGAGTCTCACGAGGTTGTGGAGGGCCTCACTAAGTAGAGAGAGAGAGAGAGAGAGATAGAGACAGGGAGAGAGAGAGCGAGAGAGCTGAGGCTGGCCGCGAACCTGGATCCTCCGGTCTCCGCCTCCCAAGTACTGGGATTACAAGCGTGCGCCACCACGCCTGGCAACCTACTTTTTTTAAATGTGTGTTTGTGGTACTGGGGATTGAACTCAGTGGCATTCTACCTCTGGGTTATACCTCCAGTCCTATTTTATTTTTTATATTGAAACAGGGTCTTGCTAGGTTGCTGAGGGTCTCACTAAGTTGCTGAGGCTGGCCTCGAACCTGAACCTACAATCCTCCTGTCTGTTAACCTATTTTTGAAATAGTAAATTTTATGAAATCTAAATACTGATCAAGTATCTTCAGTGAAAATTCAGGAGCCAAACTGAGATGTGCTCTCATATTTCAGTTGGACAGGGCTGTTATAGGTCACCTTCCTTCCATCTAAAGGATAAGAGGCAAATGAAAAAAATGTCACATCTTAATTTCATACTCATTATGGATATAGATTTGCTCAAAGCAATTGATATCCCCAGAATTTATTTGGTACCTATTCAGCATACTTCAAAAGCTTCTTCACTAAATCAGTATTGTTTTTCTATTTCTGTATTATGCATTGCCAGATCAACTCTGCATACAATTTGCATTCTCTTTTTTAGAGCCATTTTAGGTTTATAGCAAAATTGAACAGAAAGTTCAGAGTTCCCATGTACCCCCTGTTTCTCCCCATACACAGACTTCCTCATGGTCAACATCCCACACCAGAGTGGTACATTTGTCACAAGTGATGACCCAACATTAACACATCCTACCCACCAAAATCCAGAGGTTATATTAAGGTTCATTTTTGATGTTGTACTTTCTGGAATTTGGACAAAGAAAACATTTTTTTTAAATGTTACAGATGATATTTCTGCTTTTCCATTAGTATACTGGATTTTAAAATGGAATTAAGATGAGAGTTTTGAATGGCTTAGAAACAAGTATTTTTCTGTTTAAAATGCCATATAAACATGTCATAGAAAAAAATCAACTAATTGTTTTCAGTATTTTTATGTATATCAATATATATTGTGATTATCCTGTAATATAGTTTAGGTGTTGTTTAATCGTTTAATAAATACTTGAATATTTTCCAGTGTAATTGCTTTTTTTTTTTGCTGGTCTGTTCTTTTTTTTAATTGGTGCATCGTAATCATACATCTTGATGGGTTTCAGGGTGGTAGAAGTATACATGCAGACATCGGTCAATTAGCCCTCCCCCAATTCCCACCCTCATTCCCTCACTCTTGCCTCCTTCTCCTGCTCAGCATAGTAGTTGACTTTGATAAGTTTGTGTATGTACACCCTGTGCATTAGGGTGTTTCCCTCTACCCCCTCAGATCTTCCTCAGTTAGGTCTCCTTCTTAACTCATCTAAGGTTTTTTCCATCTTTGTCTGGACTCCCTCCCATGCCCTATTCTCCTTAGCTTCCACATATTAGGGAAAGCATGTGACTTTTCACTTTTTGTGACTGACTAATCTCACTTAGCATAACGTTCTCTCATTCCATCCATTTCCCTGCAAATGATGTAATTTTGTTCTTCTTTATGGCTGAGTAGAATTCCATTGTGTATATATCCCATAGTTTTGTAATCCATTCATCTGCTGATAGACATCTTGGTTGGTTCCATAGTTTGGCAATTGTGAATTGTGCAGCTACAAACATAGATATGCATGCATTAGTCTGGTAGTTTGGTTTCCATTCTTTTGGGTAGATACCTAGAAGTAGTATAGCTGGGTCAAATAGTAGATTCATTCCCATTCTTCTGAGGATTCTCCACACTGTTTTCCAAAGTGGTTGCACTAATTTGCAGTCCCACCAACAGTGTATTAGAGTTCCTACTTCTCCACATCCTCGCAGCACTTGTTGTTGTTTGCGTTTTTAATGATTGCCATTCTAATTGGGGTTAGGTGAAATCTCAGGGTAGTTTTGATTTACATCTCTCTGATTGCTAATGATGTTGAACATTTTTTCATACATTTATTGGCCATGTGTATTTCTTCTTCTGTGAAGTGTCTATTTAGTTCACTTGCTTATCTTTTTATTGGGTTGTATGTTATTTTAGTGGTGAGTTTCTTGAGTTCCCTGTATATTCTAGATATTACTCCTCTATCAGAGGAGTAGCTGGCAAAAATCTTCTCCCATTCAGTCAGCTCTCTGTTGAGGTTCTTGATAGTTTCCTTTGCTGCACAGAAGCTCTTCAGTTTAATGCAATACCACATATTGATCCACGTTTTAACTTTTTTTGCCTTTGGGGTCTTGTTGAGGAAGTTTTTGCCTGTTCCTACCTATGCCCTCTTCAAGTAGCTGCAAGGTCTCTGGTCTAATTCCCAGGTCTTTGATCCATCTTGAATTGACTCTTGTGCAGCATGAGAAAGTGGGGTTTATTTCGATTTTTTCTGCATGTGATTAACCAATTTTGCCAACACCATTTGTCGAAGAGGCTATCTTTTTTCCAGTGTATGTTTTTGGCTCCTTGGTCAAAAAACAATTGGCTGTAAGTGTGCAGATTTGTTGCTGACTCTTCTATTCTGCTCCATTGGTCAATGTGTCTACTTTTGTGCCAATACCATGCTGTTTTTATTACTATGGCTCTGTAATATAGTTTGAAATCAGGTATTGTGATGCCTCCTGCATCATTCTTGTTGCTGAGAACTACTTTGGCTATTCTGAGTTTTTTGTTGTTTCAAATGAATTTAAGGACTGATTTTTCTATGTCTGTGAAGAATGACTTTGGTAATTTAATGGATATTGCATTGAATCTGTAGATCACTTTTGGAAGAATGGCCATTTTGATTATATTTATTCTGCCTATCCAGGAGCATGGGAGATCATTCCATCTTCTAAGATCTTCTTCAGTTTCCTTTTTCAATGTTTATAATTTTTCTTATAGAGGTCTTTTACCTCTTTGGTTAGGTTTATTCCTAAGTATTTTATTGTTTTGGGGGATATCGTGAGCAGAAATGTTTTCTGGATTTCTTTTTCAGGGGATTTATGGTTGGCATATGGAAAAACTTCTGATTTTTAAAGAATTATTTTGTATCCAGACACTTTGCTGAATTTGTTGATCAGTTCTGTAAGCCTTTTGGTTGAATTTGTTGGGTCTTCTAAGTATAATATCATGTCATCTGCAAATAAAGATAGTTTCAGTTCTACTTTTCCTATTTGTACTCCTTTATTTCTTTCTCTTGCCTTATTGCTCTGGCTAGAGCCTCTAGTACTATATTGAAAAGGAGTGGTGATAGTAGACATCCTTGTCTTGTTCCTGTTTTTAAGAGGAACTCTCGAAGTTTTTCCCCATTCAGAATGATGTTGGCTGTGGGCCTATTGTATATTGCCTTTATGATGTTGAGGTATGTTCCTTCTATTCCAATTCTCTGCAGTGTTCTTATCATGAATGTGTTTTGGATTTTGTCAAATGTTTTTTCAGCATCTATTGAAATGATCATGTGATTTTTATCTTTAGTTCTGTTTATGTGGTGGATTACATGGATTGTTTTCTTATGTTGAACTAGCCTTGCATCCCTGGGATGAACCCAACTTGGCCATGGTGTATGATTTTCTTGATGTGGTTTTGAATGCGCGTTGCTAGTATTTTTTTTTTTAGAGAGTTTTGCGTCTGAGTTCCTCAATGATATAGGCTTGTAGTTTTCTTTTCTTGGGCTGCTTCATTTGTTTTTGGTATTAATGTCATGTTGGCTTCATAGAATGTATTTGGGAGAGTCCCATTTCTTTCTATTTCACAGACTAGATTGAGGAGTATTGGGATTAGTTCTTCTGTAAAGGTTTTATGAAATTCACCTGGGAAACCATCTGGTCCTGGGCTTTCCTTTGATGGTAGGCTCTTCATTGCTGCTTCAATCTCTTTGATTACTATCGGTCAGTTTCAGTTTAAATTTTCTGTATCTTCTTGATTCTACTTAGGAAGGTTGTACATTTTTAGAAATTTGTCAATTTCTTCTAGGTTTTCCATTTTGTTGGAGTATAGTTTTTCACAGTAGTTTCTGATAATCCTCTGGACTTCCACACAGTTGGTGGTAATGTCACCTTTTTCATGTCTTATTTTAGTAATTTGGGTTGATTCTCTCTTTCTTTTGGTTAGGTTGGCTAGTGGTTTATCTATCTTGTTTATTTTTTCAAGGAACCAGCTTTTGGTTTTGTTGATTTTTTTGTATTTTTTATTCTCTACTTCATTGATTTCTGCTCTGATTTTAATAATTTCCTGTCTTCAGGCTGGGCGTGGTGGCACACGCTTGTAATCCCAGTACTTTGGGAGGCGGAGACCAGAGGATCCGGGTTCGTGGCCAGCCTCAGCTCTCTCTCTCCCTGTCTCTCTTTCTCTCTCTACCTAGTGAGGCCCTCCGCAACTTCGTGAGACCCGGTTTCAAAATAAAGTATAAATAATAGGGCCGGGGGTGTAGTGCGGAGGTAGAACGCCCCTGGGTTCAATTCCCGGTACCGCAAAAAAAAAAAAAAATCCTGTCTTCTACTGGCTTTGGGGTTAGACTGTTCCTGTTTTTCAATGGCTTTGAGGTGCATCATTAGGTTATTTTCTGTTATTATGGGAGCATTCAATGCTATGAATTTTCCTCTTAATACTGCCTTCAGGGTGTCCCAGAGATTTTGATATGTTGTGTCTCTGTTTTCGTTTGCTTCTAGGAATTTCTTTATTTCTCCCCTTATTTCTTCTCTGACCCATTCCTCATTCAGCAGTGTGGTGTTCAGTCTCCACATGTTTATGATGTTTCTCTGGGTCTCAGTGTGATTACTTTTTAAGTTGAATAAATAACTGAATAGTATTCTATTATATGTATGTACCATTTATTTTACCAATCTCCAATCTGATTATTCTTATACATTTCTTTTGCATCTTGACCAATTCCCTTGGACATATAAAACTGTGTTCTAAGAAATTGCTGAGTCAATGGTAAGGGTGTCAAGACGTTGGATATACATTGTCAAATTGTCACCCACAAAGGTTGTATGAAAGTACACCTTTTGCAGTAGCATTGCTGAAACTGGGTATTATAATTTTTAAAATCATGAATTTTAGAGGCAAAACTTGTTTCAATTTGTATTTTTGATTACTCGTGAAATTTAACATTAAAACATGTATTAGAACTGGGTGTGGAGGCTCATGCCTATAATCCCAGCACTTGGGTGGCTGTGAAAGGAGGATTGCAGGCTGGAGGCTGGTTGAGACCCTGTTTCAAAATAAAATAAAATAAGGCTGGGGTTGTGGCTCAGAGGTAGAATACCCCTGGTTCAATCCCCAGTACCACAAAAAGCAAACAAAATATCATGTATTAGAAAATATTTCTTTTGTCTGTTTATGACATTATATTTTTGTTGTTGTGGTACTGGGAGAGCCTCACTAAGTTGCTGAGGCTGGCCGCAAACCTGCAATCCTCCAGTCTCAGCCTCCCAAGTACTGGGATTACAAGTGTGTGCCACCTTGCCCAGCTCGTTCATGATATTTGCTCATTTTCTGCTGTATAGGTATCTGTTTTATTAGTAAGATATCTTTAGATATAAGGATATTAAAACTTTACCTGCCATTAATATTGAAAATATTTTCCAAGTTTATGATTTAGCTTTTAATTATTTTGTGTTTTAAACATATTATTTTCACTTTTGCATTAACCCATTGTTATGATTTGGATTTAGAATGGCCCCCTAGGCCTCATGGAGATGAGACAGCCATGTTCGGGGCAGGGTTTGGTTGCTAAGGAAGGGTCCCTGAGGGTGTTGCCTTGGGGATTATATATGGTTCCTCCTCCTCTTGCTTGCTATCGCTCTTGCTTCTGGCTTCCATGATGTGAGAGCAGAGCCCATATGCATGTGCTCTCTCTCTGCTCTCTGCACCATTTGCAGACTTCACTGGCCTGACATGGACCGACCCCTGATCTCCAGAACTGTGAGCAAATAGATCTTCCTTCCTTTAAGTCATGGTGGGCAGGTGCTCTGGATTACAGCAGTGGAAATGCTGACTGAAACACCCACATATCATCCTTTTAATTTATTTTTCTGTCTACATTGTAATATAGTAGTCACTTACAGTTTTTTTATTTATTACATTTATTGGTGCATTGTAGTTATACATTTTGATAAGTGTCAGGGTATCAGAAGCATGCATGAACACATTGCTCATTTAGCCCTCCCTCAAATCCCACCCTATTCCCTCCCCCTTCCCTCCTTTCCATGCTCAGCATAGTGATTGGCTCTGATAAGTTTGTGTATACAAATCGTGTGCATTAGTGTATTTCCCTTTTCCCCCCTCCCTTCTCCTTCAGTTAGGTCACCTTCTTTGCTCAACTAAAGTTTTCTCCTTCTTTGTCTGGA
>PVJS01058027.1:0-11892 GCA_004027185.1 Glis glis
CAAATACCGTACAACCCTTGTTAAGTTACATAGACATGAAATGTATTACAATTTGTACATAGGTGGTATAGCATACAGCAAAACGGAGTGACGTGTGTGGGAGAAAGCATGATCGAAAATATGGTATGTATGCAAGATGTTCCAACTACGGATCGTAGTCTCTACCTTGTAGAACCCTTATGCGTAAGATGGACCTGAAAGGTATTGGAGCATTTGGGTAGTATGTTAATACAACGTCATGAGGTGATGCGTCTGTGAGAAAGTGTAATCTCAAAGACCGCAGAAACACAATGATGAGGAATAGCAAGCACACGCGCCACAAGAAAAAGACCCGAAATGCCTTGCAGTACCCACCGAAGAACGGAGCCATGTTTCTGAGGGAAAGAGCCCATGGTGGAAAACATAACTTATGTGTAAAGTGATACAACGATACGTCATCGTAGCCAAACCATACACACCTTATACCTGAAACAGACCCGAAATATATGGCATCACGTAGGTAACGCGAAAAAAAAACACAACGGAACGGAGAGATGTGTGTAGGAGAGGTAAGGTATAATGGAAACCATGCAATGTTGCAGCTGTAGATCATAATAGCTAAACCGGGCAACCCTACACGCAGAAATCGACTTGAAATGTATTGTTTCGCACAGGCAATAGAACCTACAAGGGAAGGGAGTGATGTGGGTGAGGGAACGTAGTATCTAATAGGTAACATACATACCCGGTTCCGGGTATTGATCCTCACAGCTGTCGACCCTAAGAGCTAAAGCATGCAACCCTGCACACAGAATTGACCAGAAATGTATTGTGGTCCACACGTGACATCCCACACCACAAAATTTAGCAGAGGTGTGTGGGAGGGAGAATGGTCTCTTTTGTAAGTTCCATACAGTGTTACAAATATACATCATTGCAGGTGATGATTCACCACATGCACAAAATACACCTGAAATGTATTGTGGTACACAGATAATATAATAGGAAGGAGAGTGGAGAGATCTCTGAGATAACGTGTAGACGAAGGAATACATGACATAGAGGTACGATGTTAAGACGCGGATCATCGTAGCAGGACTGCGATAGTCAATCCTGTTGTCAACTTGACCTGATCATGACACACCCAGGATCATGTGACTTTAGGTATATAACTGCGGATTAAACACAAAATACTGCACTGAATGTAGGCAGCAGGATTTTGACAGGTGCAGGACTTGGATAAAAGAGGGAGAAGCCGCGGGGAGTGCCGCGCGACTCTCTGCGAAGAAAACACTTGTGCTCTCGCCCGAGCTCGTCGGCCTCTGGCTCATAGGACTGGAACTCCGCCGTTACTCTCAAGAGCTTCTTGCTCTTCTGCCCTCGTCGGAGCACGTCGGCCTCTGGCCCTTTGAACTGAAACTTCACCATCATTTCTCCGAGGAGCTTCCTGATCTTCCCGTCGGGGACTGGGACTGCATCAGTGGTTGCTCCGATCCTAAGACTCCAGCTCTTAGACTGCTGACCAGCTACTGGTTCCTCTGACCAACCACGTGCAGTCAGAACTTGGGACTACAGTGCTTCAAACTGTCAGCCCATCTGATAAATCCCTTTTGCAGAGGATATACTCATTCTGTGAATTCTGTTAATCCAGTGAACCCTGTCCAATGCAATCACCATACCACACTTACACAAAAGGGACCGGTTGTATTACGTCCAAACGTGATGTGATGTAATTGCTCCAGAGTAGAGCAATGCGTGTGAGTGCGAGAGAAAGTGTGCTGTGATACTTAATGTAGATGATAATAGCTAAGCATAAATCCCTGTATACAATGTAGACCTGCAATAGGTTGTGTTACAGAGGCAATATGGCCCCGAACGGAGTGACGTGTATATGAGAGACGTGTACAACCGAATGGACCAGAGTATGTGAAAGAGAACACATATCGTCTAACACACAATTTAAAAAGATCAGCTGTAGATCACAATAACTGAACCAGTCTAACCTTTTAGACAAATGAGACCATATCAGCGACACCACACAACCTTTCACATGCAAAATCGACCTTGATATTGTGTTTCATAAGTGACATCACACAATCGATGGGCGGGATGGGTTTGTTCGAGACAACGCATAATCGAATACATAAATGCACACAGGTCTACACAGAGAGAACACAGTAGCTAAGCCATGAAACGCTACACACGGAATATACCACAGAACACAGGTAATGGAACCTAAAACATAATAGCGTGTATCCGTCAGGGTTCACCAGATCAACAGAATTCACAGAATGAAGGGGAAAAAACTATTTATTAGATTAGTTCACAATGCAGCCCAGAATTTCGACCATACATGAAAAGTCAGAGGAATCAGCAGGTGGTCAAGTGGTCAAAGAGCCGGAGCCCCACATTTGAAGCATCCACCAATTCAGTCCAGTCCCAAATGTGAAGACAAGGAAACTCCTCGGAGAAACGACTGCGAAGCTTCAGTTCAAAGTTCAGTCCAAGATGTGAAGACAAGGAAGCTCCTCGGAGAAACGACAGCGAAGCTTCAGTTCGAAGGCTGGAGGCCGAGGATCCAGACGAGAGCAGAAGATCAAGAAGCTCCTCAAGGAAACGGCAAAATTGCAGACTGACGTTCTCAAACAAGAGCAGATGTGTTCTCTTCAGGAAGAGTAGCGGCTCCTTCTTCTCAACTTTCTCCTTCTTTTATCCAAGTCCTGCACCTATCAGAACCCCGCTACCCACATTCAGGGCAGGACTTCCGGTTCAATCCACTGTTACATAACCAAAGTCACATGATCTGGGGTGAGTCAAGTTGACAAACCAGACCAACTATTTCAAGTCCACCCCTTGTCAACTTGACTTCTAACCCAGTCTCTTTTCAATTACATCAATCTTCAAAATCACGCCTAACATAGTAAAGCTATCCCACGTACAACCAGAAACACACCAGTCACTTCCCTGAATAGGAGGCAGGGCTTTTTGAGTGATACTCATTCCCAATACTTATTCTATCTGTCTTCTGCACAGACCAAATAGGAGAGTTAAATTGGGACATGGTGGGAACCACCACCCCTGCATCTTTCCAGTCCTTGATAGTGGCATTAATCCCTGCAATGCCCCCAGGTATACGACATTATCTTTGATTCACTATTTTCCCAGGGAGAGGCAGCTCCAAACTACCTTTTTCTTCGACCGACTCTGCATTTCCTCTACCTTCAGCCAGCACTCTGGCAGGTTCCTTACCCGGAGGGGTGACCCACACCTTCATTCCCAGAGGGTCTTAGACACTTGCCATCCTGGAATTTTTCTGATTATACAAATTCAATAGGAATTTGGTGGGTTTCCTGTCTATTTGACTCCTGGGGACACCATGAGACATAAATCTGCATGAGTCAAGCCCCTTTGCTCATCACTCCTCCTCTGCTGTCCATTTATTATTATGGTGCGACTACCTTGCCTTTGACGATTGAGAGCCAACACCTGACCCTTGTTACGGGAACCAAGAATACCCATAACACCTAAATCCAATAATTGGTCAATTGCGTCTCCCACCGTAAGCTCTGGCATACAGAGGATAGCAACAGCAGAGCCCTTCAAGGATGATGGTGCCCTCCTCACAAATTTATTTCTTAAAGTACAGGAGAAGGGAACGTCCTCAGGACATGTCCACTGTGGAGGGGAGGATCCCAAATGGCAAATCCACTCCAGCATTCCAAGCTCCCTCAGCCTTTGAATCCCCTCATCCACAGTAAACCAAGGGAGGTCAGGCATTTCCAAATCACCCACAGTAAGCCATCTTTTGGTCCATACCTCAGCCAACCAACCAAATAAACTGTTGGTCCCCTTTTTAACATTACGAGCTGCTACATTAAATTTAGAATCTCTACACAATGGGCCCATATCAACAAATTCAGCCTGATCTAATCGTATATTATTCTCACCATTATCCCACACCCTTAAAATCCATTCCCATACATATTCCCCAGACCTCTGTTTGAATGAGTTAGAAAACTCAATAAGTTCCTTTTGGGTATAGCGTTCTTCCTCATGGGTCACAACCTGCACCTCACCTCTAGGGGCCCGCCTAGACTTGCTCCTCGTTACAGGCCTAGAGGCGAAAATGGGTGGGGTAGGTGGGTCCTGAAGGGTATCAGCATTACCTTGCTCTGTCACCCTAGACAATGCAGGAGCATTTCTCCCAGGGGAATGTGGAGAAGCCAATTCTGTAGAGGGTGGGGAGTCCTCATCTTCTGGCAGGACGAACCTCTCAGAATGCTCAGATTCAATGTCCCCAACCTCTTCAGAGTCCTCCCAGATATCCCCAATCCATTTTTTAGGATCCCATGGTTTTCCAATCAGAGCCCTCATCTTAATTGCAGATACCTGTCCAGGCTGAGAATGAACCTTACGTTGCAAATCAGCCAATCTCAGGATGAGGGCCTGTGTTTGATTACAGGAGATACGACTCCCCCTCAACACACACCGGCTAATTGTTAGATCTGATATACAATCCTGAAGCTTATCTTTTTCCCACACTAATTTTTCAAGTGATGCCAGGAGTAACCAGCCGACCCGACATCAGTATATTCCTTAATTTTTATAAAATGGTCAAAAATACGAAAGATAGAATCACTAAACTCTTTGCTCTTCACAAGAGGAGAGTTAGGGTAATCAAAAGGGTCCACCTTTTGTATAATTTTAAATAGTTCATACCACAGAGACTCACTACTTCCCTTACTAATTGAAGGACGGCCTTCACTCACTTTAGGTTTAATCAAATTGAAGAGCCAGCTCCAGAAACCAAAAAACCAACCAAAAAAACACATTCTTGTGAATTCTGTTACTCTGTACCCCACTCCGGTACCAATTTCTGTATCAGTCTGGGTTCACCAGATCAATAGAATTCACAGAATGAAGGGGGAAAAAAAGGATTTATTAGATTAGCTCACAATGCAGTCCAGAATTTCAACCATACATGAAAAGTCAGAGGAATCAGCAGCTGGTCGGGTGGTCTATGAGCCGGAGCCCCACGATTGAAGCAACCACCAATTCAGTCCAGTCCAAAATGTGAAAACAAGGAAGCTCCTCGGAGAAACGATGGCGAAGCTTCAGTTCGAAGGCTGGAAGCCGAGGATCCAGACGACAGCAGAAGATCAAGAAGCTCCTCAAGGAAACGGCAAAATTGCAGACTGACGATCTCAAATGAGAGCAGATGTGTTCTCTTCAGGAAGAGTAGCGGCTCCTTCTACCCGGCTTTCTCCTTCTTTTATCCAAGTCCTGCACCTATCAGAACCCTGCTACCCACATTCAGGGCAGGACTTCCAGTTCAATCCACTGTTACATAACCAAAGTCATATGATCTGGGGTGAGTCAAGTTGACAAACCAGACCAACTATTACATAGAGCAATGTGTGTTAGGTAGGACGTATAATGTAATACATAACACACATACAGTGTTACAGCGGTAGATCATAATAGCTATACCAAGAACCCCTGCGATCAAAAATAGACTTGAAATATATTGTGTCACATAGGTACCATGATACATGACATACTAGGAGCAGTGAGTGTGTGGGAGAGTATTTGCAACACATAGCGTGCACACACACTATGTTACAGCAGCAGAACAAATACTGTACAACCCTTGTAAATTAAATAGACATGAAATGTATTACAATATGTACATAGGTGATATACAGCAAAATGGAGTGACGTGTGTGGGAGAAAGCATAATCTAAAATATGGTATGTATGCAAGATATTCCAACTATGGATCGTAGTCTCTACCTTGTAGAACCCTTATACATAAGATGGACCTGAAATGCATTGTAGCAGTTGGGTAATATAACATACAACATCACGAGGTGATGTGTCTGTGAGAAAGTGTAATCTCAAAGACCGCAGAAACACAATGATGAGGAATAGCAAGCACACACGCCACAAGAAAAAGACCCGAAATGCCTTGCAGTACCCACCGAAGAACGGAGCCATGTTTCTGAGGGAAAGAGCCCATGATGGAAAACATAACTATGTGTAAAGTGATACAACGATACGTCATCATAGCTAAACCATACACACCTTATACCTGAAACAGACCCGAAATATATGGCATCACATAGGTAACGCGGAAAAAACACAACAGAATGGAGAGATGTGTGTAGGAGAGGTGAGGTATAATGTAAATCATACAATGCTACAGCTGTAGATCATAATAGCTAAACCTGGCAACCCTATACGCAGAAATCAACTTGAAATGTATTGTTTCACACAGGCAATAGAACCTACAACAGAAGGGAGTGATGTGGGTGAGGGAACGTAATATCTAATAGGTAACATACATACATGGTTCCAGATATTGATCCTCACAGCTCTTGACCCTAATAGCTAAAGCATGCAACCCTACACACAGAATAGACCAGAAATGTATTGTGGTCCATACGTGACATCCCACACTACAAAATTTAGCAGAGGTGCGAATGATCTCATTCATAAGTTACATGCCGTGTTATAAATATACATCATTGCGGGTAATGATTCACCACATACACAAAATACACCTGAAATGTATAGTGGTACACATATAATATAATAGAAAGGAGAGTGGAGAGATCTCTGAGATAATGTGTAGACTAATACATGACATAGAAGTACAATGTTAAGACGCGTATCATCGTAGCTAAACCATACAACGCTTATACACAAGAGACTGGTATATTAGATCCAAACGTCATGTAACATACTCCATAATAGAGCAATGCATGTTAGTGCAAGAGAAAGTGTAATGTGATACTGAACATAGATCTTAATAGCTTACCATAAATCCATATACAATGTAGACCTGAAATATGTTGTATTACTTAGGCAACATACCACCAAATGGAGTGACGTGTAGATGAGAGACAGAATTTATAATGTATTGCATATCATAAGTACAATATTACAGCTCATAAGAGGAAACCATTTTCCCTATGGACAAATAGACCTGAAACCTATTGTGGTATATAACGTATCCTATATATATATATATACCGATATATATATACCATATATATATACCATATATATATATACCGTATATATATACCGTATATATACGGTATATATATATATATATACCGATATATATATAACGTACAAATTGGAGCAGAGTATGTGAAAGAGAAAGCATATCATATATCACAGAATTTAAAAAGTACTACTGTAGATAATAATAACTAATCCATACAAACCTTTTACAGATAATAGGTCATATTAGCAAAACCACACAACCCTTCACACTCAAAATCGATCTTGATATTGTGTTTCATAAATAACATCACAAAATCGATGGTCAGGATGAGTGTGTCCGAGACAATGTATAATTGAATATATAAATACATACAGTTCTACATATACACATCACAGTAGCTAAACCATGAAACACTACTCACAGAATATACTGTAGAACACAGGTAATGGAACATAAAACATATGGAGCAATGTGTTTGTTAGAGAGTACGTACAATGTAATATATAACACACATACAATGTTACAGCTGTAGATCATAATAGCTATTCTAAGAACTCCTACAATCAAAAATAGACTTGAAATGTATTGTGTCACATAGGTACCATAATACACAACAGACTAGGTGCAGTGAGTGTGTGGGAGAGTATTTATAACACATAGTGCGTACACACAATATGTTATATCAGCAGAACAAATACCGTACAACCCTTGTAAATTAAAGAGACATGAAATGTATTGTAGTACATAGGTGATATAACATACAGCATAATGTAGTGATGTTTGTGAGAGAAAGCATAATCTGATATATAATATGTACGTAAAATGTTCTAACTATAGATCATTATAAATGTCTATATTGTAGAACCCATATATATGAAATTGACCTGAATGTATTGTAGCATGCGAGAAATATAATATACAACATCATGAGTTGATGTGTCTGTGAGAATGTGTAATGTAAAAGATAGCATACACACAGTGTTAAGGAATAGTAAGCCGCACACACCACACAAAATAGACCTGAAATGCCTTGTAGTACATACCAAAGTATGGAGCAATGCTTCTGAGGAAAAAGCCCATAATTGAAAACCTAACATGTGTGTAAAATGTTACAACGATAGATCATCATAGGTAAACCATACAAACCTTATACCTAAAACAGACCAGAAATATATGGTATTACATAGGTAATACGTGAAAAATCCAACAGAATGGAGAGATGTGTGTAGGAGAGATAACATATAATATAAAACATACAACGTTACATCTGTAGTTTATAATAGCTAAACCTGGCAACCCGCGGATCATCGTAACTAAACCATATAACCCAAAAGAGACCGGTTATATTACCTACCAACGTCATGTAACATACACCAGAATAGGGCAATGTGTGTGTGTGCGTGAGAGAAAGTATAATGTGATACTTAACGTAGGTCATAATAGTAACCATAAATCCATATACAATGTAGACTTGAAATATTTTGTGTTACATAGGCAATATACCACTGAATGGAGTGACGTGTATGTGAGAGATAGAACTTATAATATCATGCATAATATACATACAATATTACAGCCCATATCAGGAAACCATTATCCCTATGGACCAATAGACCTGAAATCTATTGTGGTATATATAACGTACAACAGAATGGAGCAGAGTATGTGAAAGAGAAAACATATAATTTAAAATTTAAATTTATAATTTAAAAAGTACATCGTTAGATCATAATAACTAAACCATACTAACCTTATACACAAAATAGATCATATTAGCAAAACCACACAACCCTTCACACTCAAAATCGGCCTTAACATTGTGTTTCATATGTAATATCACAAAATCGATGCACGGGATGAGTGTGTCTGAGACAACATATAATCGAATACATAAGTGCATACAGTTCTACCGATACAGATTATATCTCGGGTCCCGCCCGCAAGTGACGTGGACTGACAGGGAAAAGTGAGCGCCGACAAGCACAAAAAACACACCACTAGCCGGGAGATATTGTCAAGCAAAATCTCGTTTATTTAGGAAGACAGGGCAGTTTTAAAGTGAAACCCATAAAGGAACCCCTGGGCAGTAGGGTGTGGCCCAATGGCATGCAACGAGTTGGGTCATATGCCCCCTATAACCTATCATAGCCCTCTTGAGGCTAGGTGGGGCGGGTCTGCCAGCGCCATCTTTGATATTGATATGCTGAATCGCTGAATTGCTACCACGTGGAAGAGGCCCGGTACTCTAGAGCAGGCCTCTGCTAGTTCACTGGGCCCTTTCATGGCACCGGGTAGATGGCCCAGCAATTATAGTAGCTATACCATGAAACACTAAACACAGAATATACTGTAGAACACAGGTAATGGAACATAAAACATAATGGTGTCATGTGTGTGTTAGAGAGGATGTACAATGTAATATATAACTCACATACAATTTTACAGCTGTAGATCTTAATAGCTATACCAAGAACCCCTACAATCAAAAATAGACTTGAAATATATTGCATCACATAGGTACTATAAAAAACAACAAACTAGGAGCAGTGAGTGTGTGGGAGAGTATTTGTATCACATAGCGCACACACAATATGGTACAGCAGAAGATGAAATAGATAAAGCGTACAACCCTTGTCAACTAAAGGGACATTAAATGTATTATAGTACATAGGTGATATAACATACAACAAAATGGAGTGATGTTTTTGAGAGAAAGCATAATCTAATATATAATATGTATGTAAAATGTTCCAACTATAGATCATAATGTCTATATTGTAGAGCCCTTATACATAAAATGGACATGAAATATATTGTAGCTCGTTGGTAATATAACATACAACATCATGAGGTGATGTGTCTGTGAGAAAGTGTAGATCACACTGTTAATAAAGATAACATAAACACAATGTTAAGGAATAGCAAGCACACGCACCACACAAAAAAGACCTGAAATGCCTTGTAGTACACACTGAAGAATGAACAATGTTTCTGAGGGAAAGAGCTCAGCCCATAATGGAAAACATAACTTATGTGTAAAATGATACAACGATACATCATCATAGCTAAACCATATAAACCTTATACCTGAAACAGACCTGAAATATATGGCATCACATAGGTAATGCGAGAAAACCACAACAGAATGGAGAGATTTTTGTAGGAGAGATAACATACATTATAAAACATACAATGTTACAGCTGTAGATCATAATAGCTAAACATAGCAACTCTACACACAGAAATAGACTAGAAATGTATTGTTTTACATAGGTAATAGAACATATAATGGGACGGGGTGATGTGGTTGAGGGAATGTATTATCTATCAGATGACATACATACACTCTTACAGATATTGATCCTAACAGCTATTAATCTTAAGAGCTAAACCGTGCAACCCTATACACAAAATGTGGGAACAAGATGGCCCTGACACTCCCACAGGTCCCTTCAGCCGTTACAGGCGTGGTGAGCAAGATGATCTTTCCCTTCAGCCGTTACAGGCGTGGTGAGCAAGATGATCTTTCCCTTCAGCCATTACAGGTGTGGTGAGCAAGATGATCTTTCCCTTCTGGGAAATTGTTTGCATGGGCTGTTCCAAGAGTGCCGTGACCGCGCCTTGAACCCTGGCTTGTGATTAACCGCCTCTTTCCAGAGCTCCCCGCCCCTCTCAGGATTAGGGCATAAAAACCTGACCTTGGAGAGCAATAAAGAGCTTTTTAGCCTCAAGCCTGTGTTCCTGTATAATCAATCCCGACACCCTCCGCAGACACTCGGCCCAGGCTGCGCGGGCGCAGCAATTGGGGGTCCCACCGAGATCTGAAAGTGAGGATAGTGGATGGGGTCATCCCTTGTGCTGGCCGGGACATATTGGGGGAAACTGGAGGGCGCCTGAACAGTGGGGCCTGAAAACCGGGGATACAGTGAAGGACACCGCAGGAAAGAGAGCGCTTGGATAAGTTAAAGGGTGCGGTGAAAAAAATATCGGGAGAAGTGTAATATAGAGAAATAATATTGGAAGAAGTGTAATATAGGAAAACAGTATTGGGAGAAGTGTAATATAGAAGAAGTGTAATATAGAAAAACAATATTGGGAGAAGTGTAATATAGAAAAACAGTATTGGGAAAATTGTAATATAGAAAAACAATACTGGGAGAAGTGTAATATAGAAGAAAATGGGCCTAAGAAAAAGCCGCTTGCTTGTGCCAGGTCTTGCGCAAGAGAGTGAAATTAAGCCTTCCGCACCGCCTGAGCCAGTATGGGCTAAGGTGTCGCAGCCATTTTTTGGTGGTAAGCCCCTAGATCCAAGAGATGAGAAAATTTTAGAAAAAGAGGCTGCCAGGTATCATCAGGATAATTTTCCTCCTTTGATAGCCTTGGCACAGCCAGAGGTAGAGGAGAAAGAGGGTCAGCATGAGACGCAGAAATTAAGAGAGGAGGTGAAAAATTTGAAATGTCAGGTAAAACTTTTGCAGGGAAAACGTACTAGCTGCCCACCAAATCTGTCTTCTTCAGTCATAGCAGATCTGGATCCTCCCCCTTCCATAAAACCTATAATTGCAGGGGCACAAAGGCCTCCCAGAAAACCTTATCCTTTGCCCACCGTGTCACCTTTGCAGGCCGCTGTTAACCAGGCGGCACAGCAGGGTGAAGATGTTACTGGATTTCAATTATTCCCGGTCATAGAGCAGGATAACGGGCAGGGTAATAGAGTTAGAAGCCATGCACCTATCCCCTTTAAGCAATTGAAAGAGTTAAAAACTGCATGTGCTCAGAATGGGCCGACTGCTCCTTTTACGCAAGCCAAGTTGGAGTCTCTATCTGTGGAGGGTTGGTGCCCTGCAGATTGGAAACAGCTGGCTAGAGCACGTTTATCAGGTGAAGATTCTTTACTCT
>PVJS01058028.1:0-11891 GCA_004027185.1 Glis glis
CACACACACTGGACGTAGGCTTCCCCTGTCACCTTTCCTTCAGCACACACACTGGACGTAGGCTTCCCCTGTCACCTTTCCTTCACACACACACACTGGACGTAGGCTTCCCCTGTCACCTTTCCTTCATGCGCACACACTGGACGTAGGCTTCCCCTGTCACCTTTCCTTCAGCACACACACTGGACGTAGGCTTCCCATCACCTTTCCTTCAGCGCTTGCTTTGTGCCTTCTTCTGACCCCCTCAGTGTGGCCTAGGTTCCCGTTTGCCAGTATTCAAAAGCAATAGACATCTCAATGCGTGACAATTAGAATCTCATTTATTTTTCATAGCTTTATTTGTAGGCGAGGATTAAAAATCTTGCCTCTAGCTGGGTGTGGTGGTGCATGCCGGCCTGTGATCCCGCTACTTGGGAGGCTGAGATGGGAGGATCGCAGGATTGAGGCCAGCTTCGCAATTTAGCAAGACCCTCAACAACTTAGACACTATTTCAAAATAAAAAATAAAGAGGGCGGGGGTGTAGCTCAGTGATAGAATGCTCCTGGGTTGGATCCTGGGTACTGCAGACAATAAATCTTGCTTGTCAAACTAGAACGGGTGCTGGGGATGTGGCTCACGGCAGAGTGCTTACCGAGGGTGTATCTGTGCCGTTTGTTTTCATTTTCGAGAAGTGGGATAATGTGTATTATTTCGGAAATCTAAAGCTGCACGTTGCACACATGTGCTGTGAAGATGTTGAGAGCTGTGCGGGATTCACTCCATGGCTTCCGGGCACAGAAGACTGGTGCCGGGCTGGGAGGGTCGAAAGAAAGACCTGGAAACAGCTAGAAAAATCCATACCTCTACCCACTCCCAGAAACCCCAACCCAACAATGACAGCAGGGCTACTAAGGAGCTCTCGCAATTTTCTGCATTTAAATAGGTTTTGCTTTTATTTATGTATTTATTTATTTTATTTATTTTTTTGCACGGTACTGGGGATTGAACTCAGGGGCGCTCTACCTTGGAGCTACAACCCCGGCCCTATTTTTTATCCTTTATTTTGAAACTGGGTCTCATGAAGTTGCGGAGGGCCTCACTAATTAGCTGAGGCTGGCCGCGAACCCGGATCCTCCGGTCTCAGCCTCCCAAGTACTGGGATTACAAGCGTGCGCCACCACGCCCGGCTTTTATTTATTATTTTTTTTATGCGTGTGGTGCTAGGGATTGAACCCAGGGGTATTCTGCCTCCAAGCTGTACCCCAGCCCCATTTTATTTTTATTTTGAAACCGCATCTCACTACTTGCGGAGGCTGGCTGCAAACCTGCGATCCTCCTGTCTCGGCCTCCCAAGTACTGGGATTATAAGCGTGCGCCACCACGCCTGGCCTTTTTTTTTTAATCAGCTCTGCTTGTTCCCTGCACCACACAGTCACTTCCTGCAGGTCCTGGCACTGCAGGTTCAGGCCACACATTCTGCTTCTATAAAACCAAAACAAAGTAAAAAGCATACTTCCTGCTGGGCGTGGTGGCGCAGTCCTTGGGAGACTGAGACCGGAGGAGCGCAGGTTGGCAGCCAGCCTCAGCAAATAGTGAGACTCTCGGCAACCTAGCGAGACCCTGTTTCCAAATTAAAATAAAATAGGACTGAGGGTGTAGCTCGGAGGTAGAATGGGAGGGAGGACACTTCCTGATGAAAACTGAAGAGTTAGAGATGAATGATAGAAAAGTGTTTTTGTCAAAGTGTTTTTGTTGGATTCTGTGAATTCCACTGCTTTGAGCACCGATTGCTTATGTCTTCTATTTATTTATTTACTTACTTATTTGTGGCACTGGGGATTGAACCCAGGGACATTCTACTTCCGAGCTACACCCCCAGCCCTATTTTATTCTTTATTTGGACACAGGGTCTCAGTAAGTTGTGGAGGGCCTCACGAAGTAACTGAGGCTGGCCTTGAACCTGCGATCCTCCTGTCTCAGCCTCTCAAGTATCATGACTTGTTTTAAATATGACAGTTACAGTTCGTTCCGTATGGCATTGTTAAATTCATTTTAGTAATTAAAAATGTAGCAGTTTAATTTCCTTTACACGCGTTCAGGCATTTCAACAAAATTCAAGATTTTAACGATACTTTCTACCGACGTAAGTTGTTCCCTTGACGTTCCGTTTTCTGTAAATCCCTAGTGTTTTAACTGCTAGCTCTTTGAAGATGGCGAGCTGTTCATACGCTATTTCCTATGTTGATTTCCTCTTTCAGTCTTGGTTTTTCGGTGAGGTTGTTGACTGACTGAAGGCCATGGTTTTAATTCTTCGTTGAAATCATTTGCTGCATTTTTCTATGCTGAGCTGAATAAGAATTACTCAAGGATTAGCTTTCAGAGAGAGAGAGGATTATAAGGCACTTTTTGTGTTGCTTTTAGAAAATGTGAATTATTGTGCATTAGTGCCTTATGTAAATTAGAGCATTTCAGAGCAGGTTTTGGTCAAGGGCAGGATTGAATGGGAAGTCGGCTTCTCATGGTCCCCCGTCCGCGGCCCCACACGGCCTCCGCGCTGTCAGCTCCCACGTCACAGTGGCGCCCGTGCGGCAGCTGATGAGCCTGTGTTTCGAGCACGGAGCTGCGTTCCTAAGCGAGCTCGGCTTTTCTCTGTCTTCAGAATTCCACATCATCGTCTGTGGACTGGACTCCATTATAGCCAGAAGGTGGATCAATGGGATGCTGGTAAGGACCTCAGGGCTCCGTTCTCTGAAGGTGTTGCTGCTGCTCTTGACGGACCCAAAACTATGGCTGCCTAGCACAGTTTATGTAATCTTGAATGAAATAGAAGGATCAGTGGGAACGGCCAGCCGGTGGGTGCCAGGGGAGGCCACGAGCTGTTAATACGGCACTTACACCTGAGGAGCATCAGCAACCGGGGATTACTTGGAAGCAGGCTGCTTTTTTCCCGTTCACCCCTTCTTTGTAAAAGCTATTCAAAACCTTTCCCCAGATCTCTCTTCTAAATTACGAAGATGGCGTGCTGGACCCCAGCTCCATCGTGCCCTTGATCGACGGGGGCACAGAAGGCTTCAAGGGCAACGCGCGGGTGATCCTGCCGGGGATGACGGCTTGCATCGAGTGCACGCTGGAGCTCTACCCGCCACAGGTGACCGGAGGCCGCGTGCTCCCCGCCGTCTCCATCTGCTCAGTACATCTAGTCAGTCACGCTCGGGGCCGGAAGCGGAGCTCAGCGGTACAGCGCCTGCTTCAGGCTGCAGGAGGCCCTGGCTTCAATCCCCGGCCCTGCAGAACATCAAACAGTAGTCATAGGAATACATGTTTAAAGAGAGCTTTATTATTAAAAGAAAGATAGAATATGAAATTCTTGCCATTTGAGGGAACATGGAGGAACGGTAGTTGTGGTACTCTTCACTTAGGTGCAGTCTTTCTCTGGGGAGGAGGGTCAAGGGGAATGACCAGGCGGAGTATTGGGATAAAGCTCTGATGTGTTTGTTTTGTCACCCATAGTATAGTCCTCCCTTATCTGGTTTTAGCTACCCGTGGTCTCAAAATGTTAAGTGGAAAATCGCAGGAAGAACAGCTCCTAAGGTTTATTCTGCTCCCATCTGCGCCCGGAGTGAGACCTCGAGCCGTCCCGCTCTGACGGGCTCCCGTGTCCGGCACCCACGCTGCCTGTGCTCAGGCCGCTGCATTGCAGTGCTTATGTCCAACTTAGCCTGCTTGTACTTGTGTGTGTGTGTGACTGAGGGGCATTCTACCTCCAAGGTATCCCTCACTATTTTTATTTTTTAGTTTGAAAGCCTCACTAAGTTGCTGAGGCTGGCCTCACACCTGTGATCCTCCTTTCTCAGCCTCCCAAGTCCTGGGATTATAGGTGTGTGCCACCATGCCAGGCCCTTATTTTACTTTTTTTGTTTGTTTGTTTGCAGAACTGGGTATTGAACCCAGGAGATTTCTAACTCCGAGCTCCACCCCCAGCCCTATTGTCTTATTCTTTATTTTGAAACAGGGTCTCAGTAAGTTGCCTAGGGCCTCACTAAGTAGCTGAGGCTGGCTGCAAACCTGGATCCTCCTGTCTCAGCCTCCCAAGTACTGGGATGACCAGCGTGCGCCACCATGCCCGGCTCTTATTTTACTTCATAATGGTTTGAAAGCACAGGAGCAGTATGGACATGCCAAAGACAAATAGTAAGGTGCTTCCTTTACGGGAAGGGATGCAATTTCTTGACTTAATAAGGAAACAAAAAATTGTTTGGTGAACTTGCTCAGATCTCCAGTGCAGTGGTATTGGAGAGCGCGCATGTACACGAGAGGGCGGCCACATTCACGTAACCTTTACTGACTGCGGTGTTCTGTCTTAGCATTAGTCGGTATTGTTCATCTCTTCCTGTACCTACTTTGTACATTAAGCTTTATCTTAATAGGAAAATACCTCTAAGGTTTGCTACCATCCAAGGTTTCAGGCATGTCTCGAGGGTGTCGGGATGTACCCCCAGACCAGGGGGCGTGTGCCGCTTATTTCAGGGAAATGAAAACGCCAGGCTTGGGAAGGATGTTTCTGAAGATGGGGCTCTTTCATCTCCTTACCCACTTTAGGAGGTAGTCATGCTCACATTCTGTTTTATCTATTACTTAAAAGAGATCGCTCGGAGTTTACCTTGCTGCTTGTTCTTTACTTTCGTATTTGAATGTCAGGTGAACACAATGCGTTGCTCGTGTTTAGAATCTATCGAGCACTTCTCTTCTCTGGGTGTAACCAAGCTTGAGTCTCCATGCCGTGGAGACGCAGGGCAGCTCCTCTTTCTAGGAAGCCCCGCCCAGGGTGAGCCTGGTGCACCCTGTCCATTCCAGAAGAATGGCCCGCGGTCTGCCGTGTTGGGCTTGTCTGAGTAGAGGGCCGCGGTGAATTAGAAGAAACGGTGACACGCTCAGTCCCACCTGGAAGTTGCACGTTCAGCAGCTCACCCCTGTTCGCAGGTGAATTTCCCCATGTGCACCATCGCCTCGATGCCCCGCCTGCCCGAGCACTGCGTGGAGTATGTGAGGATGCTGCAGTGGCCCAAGGAGCAGCCCTTCGGAGGTAACGAGCCGCCGCACTCATCCACGAGCAGGCACAGCTTGTCTTTCTCTGTATTCTTCGTTGAAATGCTTTGTGAGCCCATCTTTCCGTCTTCCTCTCCTTGTTTGTTTTTTAACAGAAGGGGTGCCGTTAGATGGAGATGATCCTGAGCATATTCAGTGGATTTTCCAGAAGTCTCTCGAGAGAGCATCGCTCTATAACATTCGGGGTGTTACGTATCGACTCACTCAAGGTGAGTTAGGGAAGTGGCCCGAATCGTGATCTCGCCGCGCTCCCTTTGCTAAGGGTCGGGCCTGCCCTGGGGGGCTTGGATAAGTCATGGGAGACGGCACGGTTCACTGGAAGTTCGGTCGACGGAGCAGGAAATCATTGTCCCACAGAGCTGGGGGAAGTTCAGGGAGGCGTGACTCGGCAGGCCCCAGCCCTTCCCCTCAAGAACCATCCGTTACCTCTTGTGGGGAGTCTATGGACGATTGTGTTTTGTGATTTCTATCTCTAAGATAAAAAATGTCTGTGTTGAGTGTGTTTTGCCCCAGGCCCAGGTGTAATCCAGTTCTCTTTTGAGGAGCAGCTCTTCACACTCTGAGGACAGTGGCCCCGTGCGTGCCGTCCATGTTTTTGCCACTGTCTTGGGCCCCCCTCGTCCCTCGAACCCTCGGCTGGGTCGCGTGGCGTGGCTCTGTCCCCAATTCCCCGAGTGGCTCAGCTGCTCACGGCCACGCCAGGCTGTGCCGCAGGCCTCCTCTCGGCCAGCGAGCGGTCACGGTGCTGTCATGGTGACCCCGCTTCCAGCCCGGTTACAGTCGTCCTTGCTGGGTTTTTTTTGCCAAGCTGTTGCCTTCTGAGGTTATCTGCTTCTCTCCACCGGTCTTCGAGTAACGTCCCTTCATACCCATGATCCGCACTCCTCCTCACAGTCCCTGGCTGGCTGGTTTTGAGCTCCTTGAACACACACCCTCGCTCGCACCGCGGGGTCCTAGTGCTCCCTGGTCCCTGTGCTTGGAATACTCTTTTCCGCGGCTCCTTCGCCACTAGTGAATGACCACCTCGCTTTGCTGTGCACAGACTGTTTGTCGCTCACACAGTCTCAGGTCCCCTCGCCCGGGCTCCATTTCAGCACAGATCATCCCCTCCCCCCCCACGGGAGGCCTTCCTCGGCTGCCCCGCTGGCCTGGGGCACACCTCCCCTCCTCTCTTCCTAGGCCCGCGCGATGTCTGAAGGTTTCTGATACGTTGGCCCGTGTGGTGCTAGGTTCCCCGTCCATGAACAGGAAAGCGCCGGAAGAGCAGGGACTTGTGTGCGTGGCAGCGTGCGCCTGTGGCGTTGGGAGGCTGAGCTGAGCTCACTGTGTCCTGACGAGGAAGCGCAGGCTCCTGTCACTGTGCCATCCCCCGCCCCCACCAGTGACCAGGGCTTGCACTGCACCTGCGGCTGTGTACTGAGAGCCGGCACCGCGACGCCAGAGGCAGAGTGCCTGGGGGGGGCGCATGCTGAGCTCAAGCCCCAGGGCCACAAGATAAAGAGCGAGGAGGCGTGTGTAGGCGCAGGAGGACCAACATCCCACCCCCCACGCCACGTCGTAGGCATGGAGCCGCGGAAGAGTCACTTAGCGTCTCTCAGCCTGGGTTTCCTGATCTGTACAATCACAATAGTGTGATTCACATAGGGAGGTCGTGAAAATCCAGCAGTCTCTTCCCTAATGCTGGCACTGTTGCTGGAGCACGGTCAACGCCGTGACGATTAGCAGCCATGACTCTGTCACGTTCACCTTGGTGGACTTGTTAGCTGGGGGAGTTACTCAGAAGAGCCTGAGCACGCCACACAGTGGGGACAATGGGAAAGAAGAGGGTTTCAGATTTCAATAAGTTTATTTTCTGGCTTGAAAGGCTGAAAAATTAAGTTGCAGAAAATGATATTTCATGATGACACTGCTTACCTGTTTTTAACTACAGAAACAACATGTTGTAATTGGTGCATTTCTTGCAGGGGTGGTCAAGCGGATCATCCCCGCCGTGGCTTCCACCAATGCCGTCATTGCAGGTCAGGACACCTGGCTGCCCGCGCCTTGTTTTCTTTCCTCTTGAAATGGCGGTTTCTACGGCTCCTCACGTCTTCCTGGGCAGGTTATCTTATTAAGCGATCTAGAGAACAAGCTGTTGGTCCTTGGAGACTCTGTGTCCCACCTTATAGCTGAATGTGCTGTGCACTCGGGACATTGCACTACCCTATCTTTATAGTCAGTATTAGCACGCTGCTGATTGACCTGATAAAGAGGAAGAAAATCATGTACTGTCGCTCAGGCACTGGGTTCACACGCAAGGAATTAAGACTTTGTTACTCTCTTGGTTTTTAAAAGTAAGAACATATACTTGTCAGAGTATTTTTTATTACGAGCCGTTGTACATTGATGTGTTCTTATTTAGAACTATGTGCCTAGTTGCCGTTTGAGTGAAAACACCTTTCTTTTCTCCCTTTTTCTAGCTGTGTGCGCCACTGAGGTTTTTAAAATAGCCACCAGGTAATGGGTTTTGTGTTGCGCGTGTCCCCGGGTCCGGGTGTCGACGGGGCACGGTTACGTAAAGCCGAATGCTTTTTCTTGCAGTGCATACGTTCCCCTTAATAATTACTTGGTGTTCAACGACGTGGACGGACTGTACACATACACGTTTGAAGCGGAAAGAAAGGTCGGTGCTGTTTGGCTCATGAACGGGCTTCCGATCGTGCCTACTTGATGGGTAGATGTGGGAGCAGAGTTACCCCACCCTAAGTATTTTATTTTCTACTTACCAGAATCCTACTTATTATGTCTTTTGATGGATAGCCTAAAATAACACAGTAAAATCATTTAGGAGAAATGGTCTATTATGAAAAGCAGGCTATAAAGCATACACAAAGTTTCATGATGATAAAACCACTTGATTTCCGTTTCTTTGTTTACACGAGACTAGTCTTGGTTGACGTGCCACTGTAATCTGTTGTCTTATGTACGTAGGAGAACTGCCCAGCTTGTAGCCAGCTTCCTCAAAATATTCAGTTTTCCCCATCAGCTAAACTGCAGGAGGTTTTGGACTATCTAACCAATAGTGCTTCTCTGTAAGTGTTCTGAATTTTTGTTACACTGTAAAAATCATTTAATACTTTAAAAGCAAGAGACTTTTTTTTAAGTAAAATGATGTTCGGCACCTTTTTTTTTCTCGTGATTACATTTAGGCAGATGAAATCTCCCGCGATCACAGCCACATTAGAGGGGAAAAACAGAACTCTTTACTTACAGGTGATCGGCGTTCATTTCTCATTTTTTTTTCAGAAAATTGTATTAACAGTTTAATTTAATGTGCTTTACATTAAAACAATTTTGTTTCCTAGTCGGTAACTTCTATTGAAGAACGAACAAGGCCCAATCTTTCCAAGACGTTGAAAGGTAAAGTATATGTATTAATAGCTTTCTTTTTTGTAAAAATAGTAAATGCTTATTCTTAATGCCTACGTATACATGATCAGATCATAATTACTTACGTCTTTGGGTATAATAGTAGGATTAGTTGCTGTCTTAATAGAATAATAAAAATCTCCAAAATATCAAATGTTACCTGGCTTCAAGAGAACTGGGTTTCGACGCTTATCTGGACTGTAGACTACTTTTTCATGTGTGAATTGTTATCTTTTTACAATGATGCCTTTTCTGTTGTCAGAATTAGGGCTCGTCGACGGACAGGAGCTGGCGGTTGCTGACGTCACCACCCCACAGACTGTACTGTTCAAGCTGCATTTTACTTCTTAAGGACAATAAATCTGCACAGCGTAGAAAACCTAGGCAAATAATATACTTCATGGATGCTAAGAAATTGATGTCATTTTTAGCATTAGTGTTGCTGGGATTTGATTTTTTTTAGTATGTAATGAACTACCCTTTTTTAACTTTATACCTTCGCCTTGAAGAAAGAATTTTGGGGTTGGTGCTTGTAAGGCTCTTGGTTAATGAGAGAGGAAAGGCTAGCTGGAGGGAGAGAGTGTGTGCAGCAGGGCAGTGTGTGGCTCGTGTGAGGAGGAGGAGGAGGCAGACAGCCTGCCGTGGGAATCCTGCGATTACGGTGAAGAATGCATTCCTCAGCTTTCATTTGAGCGCCCACACACACAAAAGATGTCCCTTTAAAACAAAGAAGCAATTAAGTTTTTTTTTTTTTAAGTAACACTGCATAAGACAACCTGACCTCTACAGTCTGTTTGTAGATTTTTTGTCGACTTCCTGGTCATTCAGTTGTGGCTGTCCAAATGAAGACTAATCATTGCCGAGTCCGCCTTGGCCCTGACAGTTTGTGAACAGTGTTCCAGCCCAACACCTGTGCGTGAGGATAGGACATATTTTCATGTGCTTACTTGCAGTGCCATAGAGGCCAACATGCACAGATTTAAGCCAAGACACGGCTGTTTAAAAATCCCATGTTTAAACAGGTATTGCTGATGCTTTTGCACTATTTATTAATAAAATCATACATTGTCTACCTTTTTCACTAAGTTTTTTTACAAGTATATTAAGGAGAGTAATGAGTTCCATAGTAATGTCGGAATAATTTAAAAATATTTAGCAGAGTTATTATCACCACTTTTTTTGCACCTCAATTTAGTACTTTTGCTAAAGAGCCATTTCCACAGTAAAGATCTGCTGGTTTAATTTGACTTGCTCTAGCATAATAATATAATGAAGTGGAAGAACTATGTTTTCATATTAGTGTCTTTATTATATTTTTGTGGCACTGGGAATTGAACCCAGAGGCATTCTACCTCTGAGCAATATCCTAAGCCGTTTTTTTTTTTCTTCTTTTGAAACGGGTCTCACTAGGGTGCTGAGAGTCTAGCTAAGTTGCTGAGGCTGCCCTCGTACCTGTGGTCCTTCCGTCTCAGCCTCCCAAGTACTGAGATTACAGGAGTGTGCCACCATGCAGTTCCCCAGCACTTTTAATTTTTTTTCATTTTGAAACAGGGTCTCATTAAGTTTCTGAGGCTGACCTCAAATCTGCCCTCCTCTTGTCTCAGCCTCCCAAGTACTAGGATTATAGGCATGTGCCACCCCACCCTGCTTTATTTTTCCTCCAGTTCTGGGGACTGAACCCACTGAGCTACGCCCCTCCCCCCTTTTTTTGAGATAGTGTCTCGCTAAGTTGCCCAGGCTGGCCTTGAACTTTTGATCCTCCTGCCTCAGCTCCCCAAGTAGCTAAGATTACAGGTGTGTGATTATAACTTCTTAAGGGCAGGGTTTCAATCTGAATTTTTATAAAGAAAAATAATTCCTCTGTAGCATAGTTCCTTGCAGTGGGGTGGATACTCAGATAGGAGAAGCAAGCTGGTGAGACGGGCAGCGGGGAGAATGTTAAAATAATGGGTGGTAGATATGTGGACGACTGGAATGAGTCAAAATTGCTCCATGACTTCCTACGTCAGTACTCACTTTTCAGAAGTGTCTGGAAGACTGGAGTGTTGTATGAAATCGGTTTTTTAAGTGTTGTAGAACTTTATCTTTGACGTGATTGGGGCCAAACCCCAGCGGCCTACCGGATGCGCAAGGTCCTTAGGTTCACCTGCACTGCCATGGTTGACGGAGGGGAGTGCCTGGAGATGGATGCAGTACTCGCAGGTGGCAGTTTCTCTGAGCCGGGACTCCGAGAGGGGCCCTGTGACCCGGTGCCTGGCTCACGTGGCGGGCCCGCGGCGCCCGCACAGGGTGGAAGGGGCAGGAGGCCGCGTGCGCCCCTGGGGTCCGCGCCCCTCGAGCCCGCGCTGGGGACCCGGGCGGGCGGGGCCGGGCGCCCTGACGGCGTGTCCTGCCGCCCACTGGACACAGACCCGGCTCAACGTGAGTCGAAGTGCTGGGGAAGTGGCGGCCCAGGTCGTCCCCCTGCTCCCGTCGCTGCGGGCGCACGAACTAACCTGGGGGCGGAGGACCAAACCCCGGCGCGGCGCGCCTCGCCTCCCGGGCCCGGCGCTTCCGCCGCCCGCCCGCCGGATGTGTCAACAGAAGCAGTTCCGGCGTCGCGCGGTAGCCAGGCAACCGCGGCCCCCGGAAGTGACGCCCGCCCCGTCCGCACTTCCGCCCGGCGGGCGCCGCCTCCCGGATGTGGCGCTGTGGACGTGGACGGGGGCTGCGCATGCGCGCTCGGCTCAGCCGCGGAGGCCGGGTCGCCGTCCGGCTCGGGGGCGCAGCGACCATGGCCGCCCGCTGAGGGCCCGCCGCGCCGAGAGGCCAGGCCGCCCGCGCTCCCTGCCGCCGCCCGCCGCCCGCCGCCCGCCGCCCGCCGCCCGCCGCCCGCCGGGGCGATGAGCTGGTTCAACGCCGCGCAGCTGTCCAGCTTCGCCAAGCAGGCCCTGTCCCAGGCTCAGAAGTCCATCGACAGGGTGCTGGACATCCAGGAGGACGCGCAGGCCTGGGCCGGGGCCGCGCCCTACGGAGAGCCGGGTGAGCCCGCCGGGGACGGCCAGCGGGGACGGCCAGCGGGGCCCCGGCAAGCCCCCGAGCAAGCCCCGGGAGAGGGCCCCGCAGGGCGGTGTGGACGGAGACGGTCCTGCAGGGCGGTGTGGACAGAGACGGTCCTGCAGGGCGGTGTGGACAGAGACGGTCCTGCAGGGCGGTGTGGACAGAGACGGTCCTGCAGGGCGGTGTGGACAGAGAGAGGGCCCCGCAGGGCGGCGTAGACAGAGACGGTCCTGCAGGGCGGTGTGGACAGAGACGGTCCTGCAGGGCGGTGTAGACAGAGACGGTCCTGCAGGGCGGTGTGGACAGAGAGAGGGCCCTGCAGGGCGGTGTAGACGGGGTCCCTCCCCGAGTCAGTGTG
>PVJS01058029.1:0-11891 GCA_004027185.1 Glis glis
CTGAGGGGAGCCAGGTGGTTGGAGCTCTATGGACACTGAGCTGAGGGGAGCCAGGTGGTTGGAGATCTATGGACACTGAGCTGAGGGGAGCCAGGTGGTTGGAGATCTATGGACACTGAGGGGAACCAGGTGGTTGGAGCTCTATGGACACTGAGGGGAGCCAGGCCAGAGGAGACTGGGGAGACAGGTGGGGCCCGAGAGGCCACCTAAGGACAAGGCAAGCACTGAGGGTTTGAGGCAGGTAAGGTGTCACCCGACAGATTCGTGAGTCAAAAAGAACTCTGTGGTAGCCAAGTGGAAAGTTTACTGGAAGGACTGGGGGAGAGAAGGAAGAGCCTTCAGGAAGCTGCTGGAGAGATGGCATCAGGGAACAATGGTGGCTGAAGTACGGTGGTGGACATGGAAACGGAGGGAAGTGGATGGAGTCTAGAGATGGTCATGAAGTGGAATGGCAGTACAACCACAGAGAGTAATAACAGCAGCTGACGCTGACAGAGTGTGTACTGTGCGCCTGCGGCTAGCCACGATTCCCTCAGTGGGTCTTCACATCAACCCTCTGGGGTCCGTCCTGTCATTATCCCCATTAATAGGTAGAGGCTGGAGGACTCTGACTAGCAGATGTTTAGTCTGATTTCCATTACTGAGATGGAAGTGGGGGGCTTGGAGGTACCATTCAAAGACATGAAGACCCTTAAAAAGGGGGCATGGGAAGGAGAATAACATCGACTGAATGGGGACATACTATGACAGGGACCCTTGGGGTGCTGGAGCAGGGGGACATACCCAGCCCCTTCTCCACCACCGATGGGTCTCCTTTACACATTATATGACTCGAAGTGAGCGCTGGCCTGGGGGCTCTGAGGTGAGGGGTGAGGTACCTAGGATGTCCCCAGTAACAGCCCTGTGTCAGCGGGGACCCTAGGAAGGAACAGGAGTTTCTGGCTGGGCTCTTCATTCCAGCCACCACGTGAATTTCCTTCCAAGGGAGTTGAAGGACCTGGTACAGTCAGAGGAGAGGTGGGTAGTGGGGTGGGCAGAGGTGGGGCGTCCCCAGCTTGGAGACCATTGGCCTTTGGAAGGTCAAGTGACCCTGGGGGCAGATGTCACCACACTTACACACACATACCCATACACATACTAGGGACACTCTGGCCTACAGCCTAGGGACCATCCTTGGCCCTGATGTAACACAGAATGATGCTCCTGGTGATGAAATGCAAATCATGGATAAAAGCCAAGGGCTTCTGACCTGAGCTGGCCCTAGGAAGAGAGGAGGGCAGGTTTCCAGCCAGCCGCCCCAGGCTGCTCCCACACACCTGCTCACACACCGTTGCGACGCTGCGCATGAGGACTATTTGTCCCCTGCCCTTTTGCTTGGCTAACTCCTGCTTGCCCCTTGGTGCTTGCCCCAGCATGACCTCCTCCGGGACAGTTCTTATTCCTGTGGCCCCAGGAAGTCCCTTCAGCTCTTACCATGTGGTGTCATGGTCACCTGTATCCATGCATCTCTGGGGGACCACCCCACTCCAGAAAACAAGCGGGGACCATCTTGTCCCAGCTCACCTCACCCCCTTCCATCCCCTCAGGCTGGTGTCCAGGAGAAAAAGGCCAGGGAACCGGCTGCTCCAGCTAGCACTGTCACCCCTCAGGGCGCAGATGGGACTTCCCACCTGAGCCATCGCCCAGGGCCAACACCAAGGCCTGGGGTGGGTAGCAGCTCCTCAGGGACAGGTGACCTCACCTCTAGCCCATACACCAAAATTGACCTGGGCTAGAATGGTATTTCTGTTGAGGAGGGACATGAGGATGGGAAACGCCCCCAGTAAGGTGGTCGGGAGTCCCAGGAGAAGGAGGCCACAGGCACGAAGCTGCTCTGCAGTTTCATCATCCTCAAGGAACATCCAGGCCACACACAAGCACTCACAGCAGCACTGACACACACACCCAGGGGCTCTGTCACACACACAACACACGCTGTCACACGCAGGACCTTGTGCAGTGTCTAACAGCTTCACATACACACAGTTGCTACACCCATGCTCAGATAGCCTCATGCACACAGATTTATGCACATACACAAACACACGTGCTCACATGCAGTGCTTCACCTATACAGGTTCACACTTGTCACACGAAATGATATACTCACACAGACACACTTACCTCAAGGCTCATACATTGCATTGCTCTTACACATGCACCTCTCTCTTTTACACACATTCTCTCTCACATGGTCTTATATTCTCTTACACACACACACACACACACACACACACACACACTCCATCATCCATCTCCCAAAACACATAGAACCTGAGCCTCACATCCACACAGAATTCCTGACACAGGGACGTCTCTCGTAGAGTCACAGGTGCATGTGTGCACTGAGTTTCACTCACGCTTATTTTTATTCTCACACACATGAAGAGTCTCTCACACCCACACGGAATCTCTCTTACACAGATTCTTTCTCTCACACACACAGCTTTTCTTTCACACACGCATATTCTGTCACACCCATATTAGATTCTGGTGTAGAATCTAGAATAAAAATTCAAATCCGGACCCAGCAATCTGAGGAGGCTTGGGGGCCCCGAGGGGGGAGGGTAAACAAAGGTGACAGCGGCAGCAGCAGAGCAAAGATGGAGGGGGAGGAGGAGGGCTGCCGGCTGGTCTCTGCGCAGAGCTGCGGAGAGGCAGCGCAATGCAGCTAGGCAGGCCGGCCGGGCAGGTGGCAGGAGCCTGGGTTCTAACCCCAGCTCTTCCCTCAGCTTCTCTGCGCCCTGGGCAGCTCCTGCCCCCACCCCCCGCATGGGCCTCAGTGTCCTCATGTGTTACCCACGGCAGTCAGAAGGGACTACGACCTTTCTGCGAGGTGGCCAGGGAAAGACAGTGGCATGAATGTGCTGACGGGAGACACCTGCAAACAGCCACCTGCACCACATACCCTCACCCGTCTCACCCCACCACATCCTACTGCCCAGCTCTTCCCTGAGTCTGATCTTCAATGAACATTCACTTGAGAGATTTTTTTCAAGATTTCTCAAGTATAGTTTTGTACACCAACAAGACCTCAAGCCACACTCAGTGGCCTATTTATCTCCATTGAGTGAAGGCCAACCCCATGGCCTAGGAATGTCGAGTGGGAGGAGAGGGACAGGGGAGGGGGCTAGAACGCACCCCATTGACCCCGCCTGCCCTGAGATGCAGGGACACTGATCACAGCCCTAAAACTGAGTCCACAGAGCCCGGTGGAGGGGCTTAGCCTCTTGCAAGGGAGCCAGGAGGCTGACTACCACTTGCTTCCAGGGACGGAGAGGAGCGAAGGCTACCCAAGGTCAAATGTGGCCTGCGCAGGCAGCTGCTCTAACTCAGGCCTTTGCCCAGCCTGCCCCCACCCCTCCCCAACATGTGTGGGGTCAATCGCTCAGTCCCCCTGCTCCTGCCCCTCCCCACAGCTCAGCACAGCCTCCAGTTACATAACCCTCTAGCTATAGTGGCCTCTGTCACAAAGGGGGGATGGGAGGCCTTGGAGGGTCCCAGGCCACTAAGGAATAGCAGGGAGTTGGTGGCCAGCTCAGAGGAGAAGAAGGTCCCAGGAGAATTGGGTTCAAGTCCTGCTTGGCCTCCAACAACCTGCATGACCTTGGGCAAGATCCTCAGTGGCAAGATGAGAGGCCGGCGCTCTCTCTATTGCCCCACCCCCAGACACACACACCTGTTCAAGGATTCAAGGTGTAAGATTCTGACCTGCAGTCCCCTGCCTCAATGCCTGGCTGTGTTTTATCTCAGTGACAAATCTGCCAGCCCTCTGCCTATACAGCCTTTCTCTGCCCTTGGGCACCCCGGCCCCCAACCCCCAATGTCATTCATCCACTGACCCTCTCCAGACTCCTGCTCCTCCCAGCTCTGTCCCCCTGGCTCTGGCTCAGGCTCCAGTGAGCTGGAGAGAAGGGACATGGAGTAGTGACAGCAGGGCAGAGGCAGTGTTCTGCCTGGGAAGGGGATAGGGGGTGGCTCATGGATGGGGGAGGGGCTCTGATTTAAATTCCCAACTCTGCCTCCCCCCACAGGTCTTGTCTTTCTCAGGCCTCTGAGGACAGAGCCCAGGAAGGTCAGGAGTGTCTCTTCCAAGGTAACTGGCTGCTACCAATCTCTCTTTTGGGCTCAGTGACTGCTAGTCCAACAGCAAAGGACCTTAAAGTCCACCAGACCCCCTCCCCCATCTTATAAATGAGGGCCAGAATCCAGAGGCCATCGGAGAGGCCAAGGTCAGCAGCAGGGTGTCTGTCCTTTCCCCCTGGCAACAATCTCCTGTCACTAAAGGGGAGTGGCCGATGAGGACACGCCCACCTCACACACCTAGTCCTTGCAGGTTTCCACCTCAGGTCTCCCTCTCTGCTCACCCCCACAGGTGCCGGAGGAAGCACTGGCATGAGCCCAGTGACCCCATCCACCGCCCTCCCCTTTCCACCAGGAGGAAGGCCAGGCTCTGATCTCAGGAGCAGGTCTCAGAGGGAGCACCACACCCTTCCAGGAAGCCCAGCCCCACACCAACTAGCAAGCTATTAATCAGCCAGAGGATTCCCCCAGGACCACCTCCTGGGAAAGGTCTGAGGCTGCTCCCTGGGGAGGGGGACGTCTGTCTCAAGCTGCCAGGCAGGCCTGAGGCCCTCTTCCTGGGCCGTGGCTGGCTCCAGACGCCCCCTTACCTGGGAGGGAGGAAGGGCTCCCCACTTGTCTCTCACGCCAGAGGGCAGTTCACACCTTCACAGTGTACATCTGCAAAGACACAAATGTGCACGAACAGGCCCTCATGCACACTCAAACACACATACATGCTCACTCATTCCCACTACACACTTTACCCACCCAAATATACATCACCACACTTACATAAATATGCACACTCAGTCTACGCTTACACAAACACACCCATTCGTACTCGCTCATACATATTAAATTCAGCAATACAGACCCAGCCTCTTATACATACAAACACAGTCACCCTTTCTCTCTCTCTGTACACATGTACGCATACACACACCCCCTTCGATTCTGAATTCCCTAGGCGCCAGTTTTCAAGCCCACCCCTGCCCACCGGCGGCAGAGGATGCTGCCTTCCCCACCCGGTTGTTCTGACGGGGAAGCTGTCAACCTGTCACTTACCCGCGCATAGCGGGACGAGTAGGGGTCCTCGAAGAGAGCCCAGATGCGCGGCTGCCAGCGGCGCCAGAACCCGCCAGGCCGGCCATCTGGGGAGTCACTGAGCGCCAGTCGCTTGGTCATCTCCAGTTCGTCCTCGCCGTCACCCGAGTCTCCCGGGCCGTCGGCGTCCGCGTCGTCGGCGCTGTTGTCCAGGGGCGCGCCGCCGAAGCTGTCCAGCGCCTCCTCGGCGTCGCGGTGCTGGCGGTACGTCATCCAGCAGCACGGCTCCACGTCGGTCTCGTCGATGCCCCAGAAGGCCAGCTCCTCCTCGTAGAGCGGCCCGCACACGTCGGCTGGGCAGTGCAGCTTGCCCGTGCGGTAGTAGTTCAGGATATGCGCGAAGACGCCCGGGTGGCGGTCAAAGAAGAACTCGTCCGCGCGCGGGTCATAGTCGAAGTGGCTGTGGGCGTCGGGCTCCGCCAGCCAGGCGAGCCGCGTGCCGGGCAGCGTGCGCAGCGTCGAGCGGTACGTCTGGTGGCGCGTGCCGCCCACGTTGATCACGATGCGCTCGCTCTCGTCCCCTTGGCCCATCGCGGCGCCCCCTTAGGCATGGCGCGGCCCAGCGACACCCATGGGAGCGGCCGCCAGGGGGAGTTGGCGCCGGGGAGGGGGGCGCGAGGCCTCCTCCCCCCTCCCCCCCGGCCGTCGGGGGAGACAGAGGACTGCGGCTCTGGCCACCCAACGAGCGACCCAAGCCCCTTGGGGCGCGTTCGGTCGGGTGCCGGTCCGGGGAGTGTGCGCGGGATCCAAGGGTCTCTAGACGCCAGATGTGGGAGGGAGCTGGTCTGGCTGCGGAGGAGGCAGAGGAGGAGAGGAGGGAGGGAGGAAGGGAGGGAGGGAGGGAGGGAGGAAGGGAGGGGGGCGGCGCTCAGCGGCGAGCCCCGGGAGGAGGGGAAAGAGGGTGGGGGGGCCGGGCTCCCATTACCATCTCAGCGGGAAAATGGAGAAATCGACACAAAGCTTTTTTGGGGAAGGTCAGCTGCTCCTGGGGCGAGACCGATAGACCAACCTCCAGAAGGGGGAGGGGAAGAGAGGGGGCCGGGAAATTCGCGATCCGCTGTGCGGTGGTCGCCGCAGCGCGCTCTCGGCGCGGGGGAGACGGATGCGGGCTGCTTTCCTCCCTGCGTGGCCGGGCTGCAGCTCCGGGCGCAGGGCGGGCTCCTCCGGCCCCCGTCCTCTCTCCTTGCCTGACTGCCTGCTCCCCTCGGTGGCGGGCGAACCCGCCCGCCCGCCCTCCTCGTTCCTTCTCCCCGCCTCCCGGAGGAGATGGCGGGTCCCCTGGGCAGGGGCACCTGGGTGCTGCCCCGTGGGGCGGCCGCTGAGCGCTGCGCCGGGTGCGCTCGGGCTCGATCTGGGGCTCGGCTGGGCTGCGCTCGGACTCAGGCTTCCGCGGCGGTGCTGAAGGGACAGCTCCCGGACGATCGGGCAGCCGCGCTGGGCCAGGCGGGGGTTCTCCCCGCTGGGTTTGGTCTGCGGGGCCGGCGGGAACTGGCTTCTGTTCCTCGGCGCCCCGCGCTCTGCTCCCTGATTCGGGCAGGCGGGTGGCGCTGCCGGCCAAGGCGAGGGGGGCTGCGGAGGTCGGGCCCAGGAGGCGGGGGTGGCGGGTCCGGGCGCGGCGCGGCGCGGCGAGGCCGGAGAGGCCAGGGAGGCAAGGCGCGGAGCGGCCGCCGCCGCCGCGACGCTGCTGTCGCCGGGCTGCTGCTCGGCTGCCTGCTTGCTCGCTCGCTCGCTCGCTCGCGCGGTCCGCGTCCAGCCCGCCGCTCTCCGGACACGGGCACACGGCGCGCGCAGCCGCACTCGCCCCCGGAGGGAGGCGCCGCGCTGGGTCCTAAAAAGCCCTGATTCCGCGCCCCCCTCCCAGCCCAGCGCCGAACCTGGCCTCCCTCAACCCCAGCGCTGGGGGCGCCCGCCCAGCACCGCTCCTGCGCTCCGGGGGGACCCGCCGACGCTCCGCCCTCAGGGAGCGCCACTAGATGGGCGGGGGCTCGGAGAGACGTCTGGGCTCGCGCCCCCGGGTCAAACCGAGGTCAGGAGGGCGTCAGCACCCGCCCCTCTCCTTCTGAATCAGGGACTGACTCTCTGATCCTCTGGTGAGACAAGACATCCCGACACCCGGACTAGTACAGACTGCTCTAAAGAAACGTTTCATACCGACCCTTCCCATGGGACCCAAAGCCTCCACGATCCTTCCAGAGATATCCTCTTGCATGGACTCCAAAATAACACCTCCCACACACCCACACCTCTATCCTCCTAGCCTTCCATTAACAGCCAATCCTGGACACCTAGTAGCCCTTTCGACCCCCTCCCGCTCCTGGGTCCTTCATAATTCTAGACTGACCCAGTCACATGAGCGCCACAGGACTCGACCATGTGGATACCAGCTCACTGACTCTCCCACACTAACAGGGATCCCTAAGTGGGGGCCTCATAAAAAGGGGAGCAACTGCTCATGGGTTCCCTAAGCACCCCTTTTCCCTTGGGGTTGAGCTGCCCTGGGTGTAAGCCATGTGTGTCTAGCTGGGTGGGAGCTGCCTGCTGTGATCCTACAGCTTCACAGTTGATTCAGGGGGCGGAAGTTGTGTTCCCACCTCAAAGCCTCCTCACCTGTGCTTGCCCCCCAGTGCCTCTGTTTACCTAATCCAGCAATCACTCCTTTGCTGCTTACTTGTTTCAGGCTCTGTCACCTGCACAAAGGACAAATCAGACCCACCTCTGCCTGGAGGGGCTCCCAGCCTTTTGGGGAAGTGGGCAGGTGGACTGGGCAGGACTGGGGAGGTAGGCCCAGTTCCAGGCGTGGCTGGGCCTGGAAAGAGTCATATTGATTCCAGTCCAGGCCAATCAAACACAGGCTGCCTGGGCAAAGGGTGATTTAATTAAGAAGATACGGGGCTCTTATTTACCTGTTGGCACCACCGAACTGTGCAGACACCTGTCCCTCCACACTGACCCGCAGATGTTGTTGTGGGCCTGGGGACAAAGCTTTGCCACAGGTCTCTGTCCTCCCTTGGCTAGGGGAATGCAACCCAGCCACAGGGAAATCTGTGGATGATCAGGAAAAGGCTTGGAGGGATGGGGAGGGTAAGGGGTGGGGCCAGAAATGAGAGCTGGGAGAAGGCCAAGGGGAGAGAGAGAAGGGTACAGGTAAGTCAGAAACAGAGGCAGAGATAGGTAGAAACAAAAAGGGAAACTGGATGGTGCACCTCCTCCCTCCAGAGACTGATCTGCATTTGTACTCTAAATAGGAGCTGTTTCCCCCCTTCAATCTCAGAGTAAGGCAGGGATGAGCGCGTTTTGAGTGTCCTCACCCTAACCAGTGCAAGGCCTGTCCCCAACCATGAGGAAGTCTGGCCTGGTGTAGCCCAGCCTGGCCCATATTCAGATCCCCAGGACACAGGCTTTCAGAACGCTTTGCCCCAACTCTAGATGATGAAGCAACAGAAAAAGACAGATATAAAGAGATGGACATCCCCCACTCCACCCCCACACACGCCAGCTGGGAGCAATCAAGATGGGGAGAGACAAGAAAGAGGCCTTTTCAGACCTCCCTTCCTTCCAGCCCCTCTTTTACCCCTGGAAACCTGTGATGCCAGTCACCGGCATCCAGGATGCACCCTCCTCCCAGTCCTGCAGAGCCATGTGGGACCAGACTATGGTTCCCTAACCTCTATAGCTCATCTTATTTCTATAAAGGGATTGTCAGTCCCTCTGGGGCTTCCCATTCATTCCCTTCTCGGAGCCCAGAACACAGGAGCTCTTCACTGAGGTCTCCATGATCTGAGAAAAGGTAGGAGAGGGACTGGGACCCTGGAATCCCAGGTTCAGACTGTGAAGGTCTGGACCCCCAACTGAGGCTGAATCAGGGGAGGGGCTTACGCAGAGCCTCTTAGGGGTCAGTACGGAGCCCCACCCAGGCACTAGCCCATGGCCAATTAGGGGCTCTGGTCAGCTCTGGCCCTGGAGGCTGTGCTAGGAAGAGTTATGCTAGGGCTGGAGGGACAGGGAATGTGGAAAGGCATCCATCACACCCTGAAGTCCCCTAAGAGTAGACTTCCCAGCAGGAAAGGGCAGCTGTCCCTGAGATGCCCCACACTGTTCCACTTTAGGATTCTCACTTTGAGCTTTGATGACACCCTCCCCCCAGCCCAGGCCCCAAGGAATGCCCCCCTTCTGTATCCTAAGCAGGACATAAAAGTCCCTTTTCTCACTTCTCCTTCACACTATGAGAAGACTGGCATTTGCAGAAAAACCAAGAGGGCAACACTGACAAAAAAAAAAAAAAGAAAAGAAAAGAAGGAAACAGAAACAGAGTTGAGAAAGGAATTCATGGCCAAGCCCACACACAATAATCACAGACCCTCAACACAGCCATACACCTCACCTCTTTTCTATTTTTGAGCAATACCCCATGCATAGCCATCTGCCCCCTCCCTTGCAGAGGAAGGCTTATGTCCCCATGCCAAAGTGTCTTTGGTGGTGGTCTCTGTTGGGGGGGCAGTATTGTTCAGTGATTAAGAGCACAGTCTAGAACCAGCTCCACCATTGACTAGCTGTGACCTTGGACAAGTTACTACACTTCCCTGTGCCTTAGTTTCTTTTTTTTTTTTTCTTTTTCTGTACCAGGGATTGAACCCAGAGGCGTTCTACCTCTGAGCTACACCCCTGGCCCTATTTTTTATACTTTATTTTGAAACCAGGTCTCACAAAGTTGCAGAGGGCCTCATTAAGTAGCTGAGGCTGGCCGCGAACCCGGATCCTCTGGTCTCTGCCTTCCAAGTACTGGGATTACAAGCATGCGCCACCACGCCCAGCCTTAGTTTCTTTATTGTTGAATGGGAGCAATAATCATCCTTTAATCATCCCCCTCCATCCCTCCAAGCCTTAACTCCTTGGTTCTGGAATTTTTCTTGCTCAGGCTAGAGCGGAGGGAGCACTGGACTCCAGGAAGCTCCGTGTGGGAATGGCTAGAGGATCAGCTGGCCTGGGCGGGGACGAGACCATGGTGAAAGGAGACCTGAAGCCAAGTGTGGCCTATGTTCTCGCACCTGGCACTTGCAGGCTTTAGATCTGGTCCTGCTGGGCTCTGGAACTGGCCCAAGTCCAGCCCCCAGGCCCTTGTCCAGGTTGGCATATCCTTCCTGCTGCTTTCCTAGGCCCAGAGCCTCAGCATTCCTGGTGGGTTGGGCTGCCATCTTGTGGCCATGCCTGGGAACTAACCTAAACTGGGCACTGGGCAGAGTAAGCTTTGGGAGTAACCCTGCTGTGATGGTAGGCAGTGGGGCTGGCAGGTGGCCCCTCCTCATTCCAATGGGCAGGGGAAGTGAACCCAGATGTACCATTGTGGAAATATCATGACCTTGGCCACAGGATCTATTTGAGCTGTGACCCTGGTACTTAACCAGGGCTGGTCTGGAGTGGGGTGTACAGCTGTTCCTTCTTGCAACATTTGGGGTAGGGACTTCCAGATCTTTTAGACCATGGGAAGCCTGGAAAGGGATTAAGGTGAAGAGCACTCCAGGGAGGTGGGAGGTGTCTCGACCTCTACATTGTTGACATTTTGGACCACATAATCCTTTGTTGGGGTTGGGGGAGTGCTGTACTATGGATCGTAGGAGGTTCAGTCTATCCACTAGATGTCATTAGAATCCTCTTCCCCAGTTGCAAAAGAATTCTTCATCAAAAGACTCTACAGACCCTGCCAAATGTCCCCTAGGGTCTAAAGTTTCCTCCACTTGAGAGAGAATCACAGATCTAGACAGATTTGGTTACAAGCCCCAGTTTTGCTGTTTACTAGTCACTTTCCTCTCTAGGCTTCCATTTCCTCATGGTAAAGGGAATACGATTTCATGAGGATTAAACAAGACAGTGCCTCACACCCTCTCCTTCCTTTTGCTCCTTTCCCCCTGGCTGCCCACTCCCACCCCTCTGAGACTAGCCCTCCCCCTGCCTCCCCCTCATGGACTCCTGCTATTCTCTGCCCTTGGGAATCACGGTGGCCAAAGGAAAGGGCACCAGACCTCCTTGGGCTTGGCCTTTGGGAAGCCAGGGCCTTGCCCCCCTCCCTGCTGGCTGTGGGAGTGGGGGGGCAGGGGCTGTGGTGAAGGTACGTGAAGATGGTCAGATGGGTGGGTGCAGGCACTTCTACAAGCCGTCCCCAGCAGGACTGGGCAGGGCCGCTGAGTTCTCCCAGAAGTAGCCAAAGATTCAGGGCTCTCCCCAGGGTCTCCCTCCCTCTGCGGCTCCTCTGATGGGAAGAGCCTTGCTATTCTTGTGTGCACCCTGCTGCGCTGTGTGGGTGCCTGTGTGTATCACCTGTTGGTGGGCATGATCAGCAGTGTATAAGGGCAGGTGTAGGATGTATGGGACCTGAAGCCAAGACCTTTTGGGGGTGACTCTTTTAAAAAAAAAAAAGGCATAAAAGAATAAAAATTGGGCCGGGTGTGGTGGTGCATGCTTGTAATCCCAGTACTTTGGGAGGCGGAGACCGGAGGATCCGGTTTCGCGGCCAGCCTCAGCTCTCTCTCTCTCTCTCTCTCTCTCTCCCTGTCTCTCTTTCTCTCTCTACCTAGTGAGGTCTCCGCAACTTCGTGAGACCCGGTTTCAAAATAAAGTATAAAAAAAAATTGGGCCGGGGGTGTAGCGCGGAGGTAGAACGCCCCTGGGTTCAATCCCTGGTACCGCAA
>PVJS01058030.1:0-11891 GCA_004027185.1 Glis glis
CACATAGGTGGCATCGGGGACTGTGTCCCGTGGGTGAATTTACTCTTGCTCTCTATCTGTTAAGTGGTTTAAAGGAGGGCCCAGGAGTGTCTTTGTAAGAAGCATGGCATTGGGCTGGGGGTGTAGCTCAGTGGCAGAGCACTTGCCTAGCATGAGTGAAGTCTTGGGTTCAATCCTCAGTACTGGGGGAAAAAAAAAAGAAAAAGAAGAAAGGAAAAGAAAAAGCATGGTGTTTTTTGAAAAGCCTGTTTACCCAAACAGGAAACTTGGAAAACTTAATTCTGTATTTTTATTATTCAATATTTTATACATAATAAATACAAAGATTATCTATTTAAAAAAAACTATTCCCCAAGTGTGGCCTTGGGGAGGTGGTTGGGTCATGAAGGCTCAGCCCTCAGGCATTTCAGCAAGAAAGCGTGGTAGTGCACGCTTGTAATCCCAGTACTTGGGAGGCTGAGACAGGAGGATCACAGGTTTGCAGCCAGCCTCAGCTAATTAGTGAGGCCCTCTGCAACTTAGTGAGACCCTGTTTCAAAATAAAGAATAAAAAATAGGGCTGAGGGTGTAGCTCGGAGGTAGAATGCCCCTGGGTTCAATCCCCAGTACTGCAAAAATAAATAAATAAATATAAACTTAAAATAAATAAAAAATCTAGGCTGGGCTTGGTGGAGCTTGAGAGGCTGAGACAGGAGGATCACAGGTTTGAGACCAGCCTCAGAAATTTAGTGAGGATCTTCTACAACCCAGGAAGATTCTGTTTCAAAATAAAAAACTAAAAAGGACTGAGGGTGTAGCTCAGAGGTAGAATGCCCCTGGGTTCAATCCCCAATACCAAAAAAAGAAACAAGTAAACATAAACAAAATCCAACCTTAGGAAAAAATATTGGGTTAAGACCACTATGGCTTTTTTTTTAAACAACATCTTATGAATGAGAAAGCTTTCTGAAGGGATCAGCACCCTTTTCAAAGGGCCCAAGGCCGAAGGCTCTACTCTCTTGCTCTTCTGCCAAGAGAAGACATAGCAACCAGGTGCCATCTGGTATTGGTCCTGGCATTGGCCATTCTCTGGACCGTGGACTTCCCCACCTCCATCCAGAACTGTAATAAATAAATCTCTGTTCTTAGCTTGGTGTGGTGGTGCACACTTGTAATCCCAGTACTTGGGAGGCTGAGACAGGAGGATCGCAGGTTCGCGGCCAGCCTCAGCTACTTAGTGAGGCCCTCCGCAACTTCGTGAGACCCGGTTTCAAAATAAAGGGTAAAAAATAGGGCTGGGGGTGTAGCTCGGAGGTAGAACACCCCTGGGTTCAATCCCCGGTACCACAAAAAAAATAAATTAAATAAATAAAGAATAAAAAATAGGGCTGGGGGTGTAGCTCGGAGGCAGAATGTCCCTGGGTTCAATCCCCAGTACCGCAAATAAATAAATAAATAAATAAATAAATAAATAAATAAATAAATAGATAAATCTCTGTTCTTTACAAATTACCCAGTCTCCAGTATAGATGTAATTTTTTTTAGCAACAAAAATAGACTATGACAGACGGTTTGAGCTCTACTGGCTGAATCTACTGGTTTATTGAGCAATCCTCTTCTATTTCCATTGAGCCTTTTACTGGAATGAAACCATTTTAATAATAAAAGATTGATGGAATTGGAAAAAAAAAGTTTTTCAACCTGGTGAAGTTTCCTTCCCACGATAGCAAGCTAACCACAAATATCATTCTTAATAGTCACATATTAAAGTAATTCCCACTAAAAACAGTTTCAATAAACATTTAAATGCTGTAATTCCTACCATTTACCATTATAGCAGAGGTATAAGCTAATGCAACAAGGAAATAAAACAAAATGAGGTATAAATATTGGTAAAGGAGAGACAAACTGTCACTATTTGCACACAGTGATTATCAACCTAGAGAAGAGGAGAGAATCGACTGGAAAGCTATTAGAACAAATAGAATTAAGTTGAATTTAAAGTCAACATACAAAGCCCAATACCTTTCCTATTCATTAGCAATAACCAATTCAAAAATCAAATAGAAAAATGGATGCTGTTCACAATTACGACAGGAACTATAAAATACCCAGACAAACCTAAGACAGTATATATAAGGAAAATTAGAAAACTTCACAGAAGGGCACAAAAGGAGGCTTGGATAATATTCCTCTGTGGAAAGACTGAACCTTGAAAATACATACGTTTTCTTTATATTAATATGTAAACATAGCACGATCACAATTAGAATCCACACAAGAGATTTCTGACTTGATCAGTTGTTTAGAAAATCCATATGGGAGCCGGGTGTGGTAGCGCACGCTTGTAACCCCAGTCCTTGGAAGGCTGAGACAGGGTTTCCAGCCAGCCTCAGCTGAGACCCTGTTTCAAAATAAAGAAAAAAAATCGGACTGGAGGTGTAGCTCTGAGGTAGAATGCCCCGAGTTCAATCCCCAGTACCAAAAAAAAAAAAAAATAAAATAAAAAAAAAATATATATATATATATATATACACACACATATATATATCTCCATATGGAAAAAAAAGCGATGACCAAAAATGGCGGAGAAGTTTTGAAAACGAAGCACAGGGAATAGGGTCTTTCCCTATTAAGTAGCAAAACCTACTTTGCAGACATTTGTTCAGATAACCTGGTAGTGATGCAAGAAATGACAAGATCGAATGAGCAGAACAGAGGACAAAATGGATGTTTGTATAGGTGGCGACTTAGTTTAAGAGTCAGGTGACATTTCAGCAAGAAAGGATAGCCAGTAAATTTTGTCTGTCCACTCTAGGGGAGTTAGGTCCCACATCACATCGCACACTAAAAGTAAACTTAAAATAAATAAAAAATCTAGGCTGGGCTTGGTAGAGCTTGAGAGGCTGAGACAGGAGGATCACAGGTTCAAGACCAGCCTCAGAAATTTAGTGAGACCTTCTACAACCCAGCAAGATCCTGTTTCAAAATAAAAAACTGAAAAGGACTGAGGGTGTAGCTCAGAGGTAGAATGCCCCTGGGTTCAATCCCCAGTACCAAAAAAAAGAAACAAGTAAACATAAACAAAATCCAACCTTAGGAAAAAATATTGGGTTAAGACCACTATGTGTGTGTGTGTGTTTTTTAAACAACATTCTTATGAATGAGAAAGCTTTCTGAAGGGGGAAAAAAAAAGCATAGAACTTAGTAGTTACAAAGAAAATGATGTAATACAACAATTAAAAAAATAATCAGAACCAAAATGACAATCTTGGAGAAAATATTTACAACAGAATTAAACCAGTAGAAGAATAATTCATAGAATAGCTAGAAAACATCTATAAGTTAATAAGAAAAGGCAAAGTAATTTACAAATGCAAGAGAATATGCAAGTAATTCAGTCTTCAATGACCAGAAAAAAAATGTCAACAAATAATTTAAAACTATTTGTTATTAATTGGTAATCAGAAAATGGAGACAAAGATGGGAAGATAATGTTTTGGGGGTTGTGTGTTTGGTACTGAGGATTGAATCCAGGGGCATTCCATTTCTGAGCTATACCCCCAACCCTTTTTTATTTATTATTTTGAAACAGGGTCTCGCTAAGTTGCTGAGGGCCTCACTAAGTTGCTAAGGCTGGTCCTTAACCTGGGATCCTACTGTCTTAGCTCCCAAGTACTAGGATTACAGGTGTGCACCACCATGTCCAACGTAGTTATACCTCTTAATGATTGTCAAGAACAACACTCCCTACTTTGCTTGCTGGCTTTCTGAAATGAAGCTATCAAAGCAACTAGAAGCAACAGCCAGAGCTTTAAATTTAGGGAGACCTTGCTGTTTCTCTTGATGGAAATGTCCTCCTGGAAGCTGTACCTCTAGACTCATAGACCTAAAGTTGCAGGGACAAGAGATACAAGCTACCTAGTTGAACCAGTAGTAGTAACAATGGCTAATGCGCAGCCCCTACTCCTATCCTGTGACTTCCAAGCCCATGTGTTTGTCTACTGGGGATGCCCCACTGTGTAACAATTATTGGCTTAAGACCATTGGCCAGCCACATCCAGAAGTATAGCATTGTGCTGTCATTTGCATATGAATGTCCCCTAAGGCCCATGTGTTAAAGTCTTGGCCCCAAGGGTGGCACTGTTGGGAGGTGGTGGAACATCTAAGAGGTGGAGCCTAGAGGGAGGTCTTTAGGTCATTGGGGGTGTGCCTTCAAGAGGTAGTTCTTGTGGGACTTCTTGGTAGTTCTTGCAAGAGGATTGTTTTATTTATTTTATATATATATATATATATATATATATATATATATATATATATATATGATATTGCAGTACTAGGGATTGAACCCAGGGGCATTCTACCTCAGAACTACACCCCCAGCCCTATCTTTTATTCTTTATTTTGAAACAGGGTTTCACTAAGTTGCCGAGGGCCTCACTAAGTAGCTGAGGCTGGCCGTGAACCCAGATCCTCTGTTCTCAGTCTCCCAAGTACTGGGATTACAAGCATGTGCTACCATGCCCGGCTAGGAGGATTGTTTTAAATGCCTATAATCCCAAGTACTTGGGAGGCAGGAGGATCACAGGTTCGAGGCCAGCCTCAGCAACTTACTGAGACCCTGTTAAAAAATAAAAAGGTCTGACGGTGTAGCTCAGTGGTAGAATGCCCCTGGGTCCCAGTTCCACCACCACAAAAAAAAACCTTGAGTTTGATTCCAATCTCTCTCTCTCTCTCTCTCTCTCTCTCTCTCTCCCTCTCTCTCCTTGCTCTGGTTCCTGACATGACCCTCTTGCTTCCACCTATACTCCCACCATAATGTGTGGCCATCCACCTCCTCACCAGAAGCCAAATCAGTAGAGCTGCCCAATCTTGGACATTAAACCTCCCAAACAGTAAGATAATAAAGCTTTTTCTCTCGATGAGTTAGCGGCTACAGGTATTTTGTTATAGTCATGAAAAGCTGACTAATATATACCCCATCCTCATATGATGTCTTCTCCAAACTGGTGCTTTAGCTGCAGTATTAAGAAGCCATTCCAAAGTTCTATCAGGATAGCAGCTCCTGGCCCCTGTGGTATGTGGTCAGAGATCCACGGTGCAACGATTTTCCTTTACTTTGGAGGAAATTTCCTGGCATGTCTCAAAGTACTGAATCCCTAGAAATTTCATTGATGTAACAGACTCCTGAATTTCTGTCCTTTCCCACCCTCTAGAGAACATGTATCTTTCCAAGGTGTTCAGAGCACTTGTACTTCTTGCTTATTAGGTCCAATTAACATGATGCCATCCATGTAGCGGACCAATGTAATGCTTTATGAAACATCAAGACATCCATATCCCCCTGAGACAGAGAATAGGAAAATTAACATAGCCCTGGGACACGACTGTGAATATTTACTGTTGCCTCTCATAAATGCAAACAGCTTCAGATCCTTTATCTTCTGTACCATTGAAAAGAAAGCATTTGCCAGACCAGTAGCTGCCTATACCATAAGCTATGCTAACTTACACTGTTAAAGATATTACATCAAAGCCGGGCGTGGTGGCGCACGCTTGTAATCCCAGTACTTTGGGAGGCGGAGACCGGAGGATCCGGGTTCGTGGCCAGCCTCAGCTCTCTCTCTCTCTCTCTCTCTCCCCCTGTCTTTCTCTCTCTCTACTTAGTGAGGTGCTCCGCAACTCCGTGAGATCCAGTTTCAAAATGAAGTATAAAAAAAAAATAGGGCCGCGGGTGTAGCTCGGAGGTAGAACACCTCTGGGTTCAATCCCCAGAACCGCAAAAAAAAAAAAAAAAAGATATTACATATTACATCAAGCCAGCAGCCACATAGGGATGGTACCTTCTTACGTTTGTGAAAATCCATTGATATCTGCCATGGTCAGTCTGGTTTTATGAGGATCAGACAATTGGCATATAATAAGGACCACCACCCTGTACCCAGTAAGTCATTGCCATTACTCTAAGTGCATCATGTAATTTTTTGAGTTATTATCTTGTTCAGGTGAGGGGTGGTGGTAGCCGTCAGTTTCAAGGATGTTTATGTGACCTTTTCTTTCTCCTCCTCCTCCTCCTCCTCCTCCTCCTCCTCCTCCTCCTCCTCTTCTTTTTTGTACTGGGGATTGAACCCAGGGGCATTCTACCTCCAAGATATACCCCCAGACCCCCCCCCTTTTAAAATTTTGAAACAGGGCATCATTAAGTTTCTGAGACTAGCCTGGAACTTGCGACCCTCCTGTCTCAGCCTCCCAAGTACTGGGATTACAGGTATGTACAACTATGCTCAGATCATTTGGCCTTTTCTACCATAATAGCACTTCCTACTACTAAGCACTTAGTTCATAGGCCAAGAAGTAAAGGTGAAGACTGTGCCAGCTTCTAAGTGTGGTAATTCTGATATATATTCATGAGCTGTGAAAATGGCCAACGGTTGGGTCTGTGGACTCTGTGGAGTCACTGGCTAGAATTCTGGGCTACGATTCTGCTCATTGCCTGACCTCATGTACCACTAGTCTAATGGGAAACCATAGCAACACTTCAGGTCCCTGGATATCATTGTTAATTTGGACCCTGCCCAGCCCTTAAAATATCTGGATATTCCCTTTCCTAATGTACAGTTACCTGAGTTAATGGACCATCTTCTAACATGGGGATTGGGCTACCCTTGAAGGCTCTGAGGGTTCAGGAGACTCCTTTAAGGTTCCTGATCACATTCACACGGTATCACATCCCTAAATCTCAGGTCTACCCTTTCCTCATTAGGGTTCTGACTTTGGTAGGAGTCTTGTGGAGGCTGAGAATTCAAATCTCCCCAAAGCTCTGCATCCCTTCAAATTAGATATCGAGTCTGATTTTCAGCATGGTCAGTCTTCTAGCGCCAGGAGATAATGGCTTTGCTGCCAAAGAGGTGCTCTGCCTTGCGCACTCGATTCTGAATTGGTGGTTAATTGACTTGGGCCTGTCATTCTCTTGTTTTGATGCTACAGTGGCTCTCAGAAATAGCCTCACAATTCCACAATCTTTATGATTACTGTCTCTGCTATACTGCTCACATGCCAGAAATATTGCAAAAGCCAATACATCCCCTTCCAGCTGTAAGCTGTCATAGAAATTGCATTACTGCCACGTGCCCAGAATGATCAGTTCTCCCCCTACTACCCTTGTTGCTGCTCATGGCCAGCAGGTTATCCAACTCCAGGATTCCATCTTTTGAGTCTGCATCCCCTGGCACTAACTGGCTTAAATCAGGTTCCCTGGAATATTAGTATCACCCAGGAACTTGCTAGAAATGCAAATTCTTGACTCCTTCCCTAAACCAAAAGAAACAGATACTCTGGGGATGAGGCTCAATAAATGGTGCTTTAATAAGCTCTGTAGGTGAATCTATGCATGCTAAAGGCTGAGAACCATTGCCCTAGAAGCAGAGCCAGACCCTGGTACCGGTGACTTAAGACCAGGAAAGAAGACGAGCAGAGCTGTAGATTCCTCTGAAGTTCTGCCTCAGCCCAGGGGGTTCTGGAGCAAAAATAGTGCCATGGAGCTGTTCCTCTGAAGGCCAGCTTTGTGCACCAGTCTCCATTATCCATGGGCTAAGGAGGATGAAGGAAAATGTCCAGGCATCTCTAGCTGAGGCTGCTGCTGATGGCCAGGGAGGAATCTCTGAGGAAGGTCAGCTGTGACCTCATAGCCCCTGGGGGATGGTTTGGGCCTGGCGAAGGGGATCTGAATGGAACCTCAGCAACATCCACCACAAAGTGCCCGGAGCCTGCTAATTTTCTTCACAGCATAAAAACACAGGGAGGAAGTATGGGGGAATAGAAAATGCCCTGGACAAAAAGTCAGACAAATGGGATTTCAGCCCTAGCACCGAACAACAGGTGTGTGGCCTTAAATTTGGCCTCGGTTCCCTCATTTATAATAGGAGACTCATACCACACTCCTGCGGTTGTGAACGTCAAATTAGATGATCTATATAAAAGTGCATTGTAAACTTTAAGTCATAAAGGAATATTATATATTTTATGTTTTCTGTTGAGTAGAAAAGGAATGCATAATTTACCTTCGGTGGTAGGATTTATTATACAGATGGAATTGCTGGGGCACAGGGCTGAGCATTTTTATCTTAACTGGATATTGCCAAATTGCTCTCTAAAATGATTATGTCAATTTGCACTCCCACCGGCAGCAGCATATGAGAGTTCCCATTGCCTTATGACCTGGCCAGTTCTCTCTCATTTATTTTGGCCAGCCTAATGAGTACCAGGGACCTATGCATAAGAAGGCACACACTCAAGTACTTTCTTCCCAGTATTTTTGTCAGAGATAAAATTGGACATAAGTCAGATGTACATCATTAAGGGAATTAATAAATAAATTGTGGCAGATTCAGGCAGTGGATTGTTATGTAGCAGTTACAAGGGCTGAGTTAATTTATAATATATGTGCATACACGCACATGTATATATATATGACAATGTTGAGTGGGAAATATAAGTTGTAGAACTTTATGTAGCATATTATGCCATTTATTTTTTGAAATACATAAAGCAATACCATTGTTTATGGAGACACATTTGTAATCAAAATATGAAAAATATGCACTGAGTACACATCAAATTCATGAGAGTAGTTACTTATGGGGAAGGAAGGGGCTAGGCCTGGCCAAGGAAACACAAAAGAATTTAACCTTATCTCCAAAGTTGTATTCCTTAACAAGAGAGAATGATTATTAAAAAAATAATAATGCACATGAAAGCGGGGCAAGGTGACACATGCCTGTAATCCAAGTACTTTAAAGGCTTAGACAGGAAGATCACAGGTTTGAGGACAGCCTCAGCAATTTAGCAAGACCTTCAGCAACTTATCAAGACCCTGTTGCACAATAAAAAGGTGCTGGGGGTGCAGATCAGAGGTAGAATGCCCATGGGTTCAATCCCTAGTACACATATGTGTACTGGGTTCAATATATGCCCCTGGGTTCAACCCCCAGTGTGTGTGTGTGTGTGTGTGTGTGTGTGTGTGTGTGTGTGTGTGTGTATACATACACTCATGAAAAAATGCTTAACACTTGCTGATCTGGTATAACAAGATCATGGCTTCTTGCATCCTTGCTACTTTTTTCCATTTTAATTACTGTTTTAATGGCCTAGGGCAAATTTCTTCTGAAGAGGACTGAGGGTGTGGTGGGCACCTCCTATCATTTTGCAAGGCTATGCTGGGCAGGCGTTGGTGTGTGTGAAATCGCCTTGAACTTTGCCCTCATGGAATGTATGCCCTTGGGGAAGACGGACCAAAATTTTGGTAAGCCCAATGATGGGAAACGCTGGGGCGCAGTGATAAAGTAAGGAGGTTACATTAGAGAGGGCGTTTCTGAAAGATGAATCTGAAGGAAGACCTGAGGGTTGGCAGGTGGCCAGTGAGGACTGGGGAAAGGGGGCCTGCTTCCTGGCTTTGACAATGACCTCAGAGAAGCCCGCAGGAGTCGCACACTGTCCTAGGGGAACTTCAAGGAACCTGCAGGATGTGTGCAAGGGGATCTGCAGGTGCGGGATGTGAACAGCAAGAGAGGAGGCCGGAGCGTTGTCAGGGCAGGACCAGGCAGGGACTGGCAAGCCCCGTAAGGATCGTGTGGTTTTTCAAAAATTTTATGAGTAATGGTGTATCTTTGCAAGTATATTTTTTTTAATCTTATGAGTAATGAAGAACCCTTGCAATTTGCATTTTGACTTTTTCATTATGAAAGTTTTCAAACACATGCAAAAGCAGAATCGCACAACAAACCCCTGCGTGCCTCGCTTTGTTACAGCCAAGCTCTCCCTTCCCTGCCCATCTGGTATGATTTTGAAGAAAATCCAATGCATCACATCATTTCACATATCAACATTACAGTACGAGCCGGGTATGGTGGCACACGCCTGTAATCCCAGTACTTGGGAGGCTGAGACAGGATTGAAGGTTCAAAGCCAGCCTCAGCAACTTAGCGAGACTCTCAGCAACCTACCAAGACCTTGTTTCCAAACAAAAAATAAAAAAGGTTGGGAGTGTAGCTTGGAGGTAGACTGCCCCTGGGTTCCATCCCCAATAGTCCCCTTCCCCCCCAAAAAAAAGTATGCCCCTGGGTTCCATCCCCAATAGTCCCCTTCCCCCCCAAAAAAAAGTATATACTACTAAAAGAAAAAAAAATAACCAAACTACAACATTGCACCTTCCTGAACGAGAATTTCAGAATAACATCAAATATTGAAGACATTTAAGCAAGGGAATCCCTTGATGAAATTTACTTTTAAAAGATCCCCCTGTCTGCTCTGTGCAGAATGGACTGGAGAAATGGAGGCCGAGTTTGGAGATCATGGTAGAGGCCTAGGTAGGAGAAGGAGTCTGAACCAGGGTGTCATGGCAGGGAAGAGAAAGAGAGTATAGATGTTGAGTCTATTTTGGAGGTAGAAGCACAGAGTCGGTGACGGATGGAATAAGAAGAATCAAACAGGGAGCCCGGCGTGGTGGCGCACACTTGTAATCCCAGTACTTTGGGAGGCAGAGACTGGAGGATCCGGGTTCGCGGCCAGCCTCAGCTCTCTCTCTCTCTCTCTCTCTCTCTCTCTCTCTTTGTTTCTCTCTCTCTCTCTCTACTTAGTGAGGCCCTCCGCAACTTTGTGAGACCCGGTTTCAAAATAAAGTATAAAAAATAAGGGCCAGGGGTGTAGCGCGGAGGTAGAACGTCCCCGGGTTCAATCCCTGGTACCGCAATAAATAAATAAATAAATAAATAAATAAATAAATAAATAAAAAGAAGAATCAAACAGGGGAGACAGCAAGGATGGCCCTTTGGCTCTGGCCGGAGCATTAGGGAGATGGAAGTGCTGCTTACTGAGATGGGGTCCCCTGGGTGGGCAGGGATGGGGAAGGTAGATGATGGTTTCAGCTTCAGGGATCTCTCTCCACTCTGATGCGCTTGCTCAGTGGGATCATGAGGAGGTGCCTGTCTCCCCCTGACCAGCCGCCTCTTACTTCTCCCCCTCCTTTATACCACTGCAAACTCCCTGCATGCCCCAGAAGGAAGAGGCCCAGGCTGTAGTCCAGGGAGCAAAACAGCTACTCAGTGTCTAGAAGGGCCACAGACTGAAGGCAGCCACAGGGTCAATTTTGTTCCAGGAGTGAGTTCTGCCCCCTCCCACCCACAAGATCCTCCATACCTGGCCCTGAGCATCCATCTCTGAGATGTCTTCACATTGTAAGTATGAAGCAAGGACAGTCACTCTTCCAGGCGCCCTGGCGATCGCAGTGATGGATGCCACCAAAGTGGCGTTAATCCTAGAGAGAAAACAGAAGAGGTACAGTCTGTACTGGAGTGCTGCAAACCCACCGAGCATATAGAGTGCCTGTGGGTAAATTCCAAAGAACATCCCCTCTGGGCAGATGTAGCCCTGAGGCACGTGGCTTTGACAGTGGCCAGTATCTTTGTGGAAATGAGGAAAAGGTGTTCTTTTCCAGGGTGGTACGGCCACTTGTCCAGCTGTCCTTGGGAAATGACAAAATTGATCATCTACATTGGCCTAAGACTTTGTCCTTGCCCTTAGTAGCTTTTTTTTTTTTTTTGGCAGTACTAGAGATTGAACCCAGGGGCATTCTACCTCTGAGCTATACCCCCAGCCCTATTTTTATTCTTTATTTTGAAACAGGGTCTCACTAAGTTGCGGAGGGCCTCACTAAGTAGCTGAGGCTGGCCGCGAACCCGGATCCTCCGGTCTCAGCCTCCCAAGGACTGGGATTACAGGTGTGCCCCACCAAGCCCGGCTCTTAGTAGCTTTTAATTTGGTTGGTAGGATGAGAAGGACATTGCAATAATTTGATTATTATATACTTTGGGTTGCTCTGTGTGTGTGTGTGTGTGTGTGTGTGTGTGTGTGTGTGT